>PVLD010002695.1:0-159039 GCA_004027595.1 Dinomys branickii | reverse complement strand
CCACTCAGGTGTTCCTCCCTGGGTGGAGCTCCTTCCCCCCTCACAAAACCCGTTGGGGCACCTAAGTAGATCTTCCCATCCGGGAGATCCCGCAGTCCTTAAAGCTGCTTTGATGTCTCTCGCTGGGCTGAGCTTCTTCCCGATTCAGGAAAAACCAGTTAGAGCGCGCACTTAACTCACCCTGTGATCGTGCAGACAGGAGTGCCGTTCAGGTGTTTTTCCCTGGATGGAGATTTTCCCCGACTCAGAAATCCCGCCGGCCGGTCGCTGTTGCTCCAGTTTGCACAGCGCTGGCTGCGGGGGTGGGGTTCTGAGCGGGATCCCGGAGCGTTGCCTGGTTTGGCGCAGCTTGTCCCAGTAGCACGTTCTCTGTCGGGTTCAGGAGCTGAAGCCGTTCTTCCCTCCGCACTCGCTCTCTCGGCTGGTCGTCTTCTTCCCGGAAGTCCTCATTTCTGTCTTGATATTGCTATATTTCATTGTTTGGGTGGTAATCCTCTGGGAGGTTCTCTCTCTCCTGCCTAACCGGTCGCCATCTTCCCGGAAGTTCTTAATTTTCATGTAATAAAATCTGCCCTAGATTTTGCTCTAGAGTAGCAAAATAGTCTAAAATAACAGGATTCATAAAACTTTTAAAATTGTTACATTGAAAATAATTTATAGTGCTTATTTTATTAAAATATATAGATTTTAAAAAGTGTTACAATTTGTATATATTGAAAAGCATTGTGTCTTGTCTAAATTTTTTATCACAAAATTGTACAAGGCCATGTCTCTAAATAATATAATATTAGGTATGAATTATAAATTCTTGTAGGTATATTGTGGGAAATGTACATGCCAGAGCTGTAAAAGTTTGTTGTTTCTTAACAAAGACACTTCAGAGTTTTTCATGCCACTTGTGCTCCTGTGCATTCTTGTATTTCACCAAATTCAGAGATAGACTATTAGGGGCATTAGCGAATTGATTTTAGCTCTAATTTGGAATAGTCTATCAGATAGCTCTCTTGAGTACTAGCGTATCTGTCAAATTCTGAGTTCAGATTTTCATTTGACCAACTACAATCACCCTAATTGTGATTTCAACAACAAAGATTTGAGTAAGAGGAGGCTGGGGATGAGCTGTGTTGATAAATTAGTTGGCTATATCTCTGTACTATCCTCTTCTAAATTTAAACAAGCAGATGAAATTTCTGTTTTTAATGAAAAAGAAAAGTTAAGGCCAGATGTAGAGATAGCTTACATTCAAGTATTTGTAGATTTACTTAATTTCTTACTGTGTTCTGGGAACTTGTCTCTATGACAAAATCATAAAAGTTAAAATATGGAGCCAAATGAATCCAAGAAATGTTCAAAGAAATTACAGCTTTGAAGAGAGGGGAGAAGGACCAACGTTTAATTTTTGCACAATCATTATATCTAAAATTTGGATAGACAGGAAAATGTACCAGAGATGGTAAGAGAAAGAGTGGGAGCGAAGAAGAAAACTTCTCTATCAGAGAAGCCTTAAGTTATGATTCCTCAGTGGCTTCTTATGCATTTTACAGCTGTGTAGTGATTGAGAAGCCATCCAAAGCAAAAGTGCATAAACAGATTTCCCAGTTAGCTCAATTCATGGCTGATAGGGACAAGTTGAATGCTGGGGACTAAAATAATGTTCAAAGGTTTAAGAAAGAAAATTGTGATGCAGAGAACCCGAGAAGATATGATTCTCTAAAGATATTTACTGAGGAACCTCCATGTTGTCTTTCATAATGGCTTTATTAACGTATGTTTCCAGTAAGTATATAGGTTCTCTCTTCTCAGAAAAACAAACCAAACACAGAAACAAAAGTACTGCATGACTTTACTACCAGGCAGTCCTTTAAAAGGTTAAATTCCTAGAGACAAGAGTGGAATGGTGTCCAGGATAATGGGGCTATGTTTCAGTCATACACAATGAGTGAGTTACAGAGATCCAATGTACAGCAAGGTGAACATACCTAAAAATATTGTGAGATATAGAAAGAAAAGGAAAAGGGTAACTATGTACAAGAGAAGTATGTTAACTAGTTAACTTGACTGTCGTGATAATAACTAGTGATAATGTTAATTAGTTAACTTGACTGTGTAATAATTATGTGTCTTCATGTCAAAACATTTCACTGTACACTTGAAATAGACAAAGGTGTGTGAAAGCTTAAAAGATTTATTTAGTGGGTGGAAGGTGTATGTACTGTGCTTGAGGGAAGCCTTTCAGTTCAAGCCCTAGAGATGAAAGTAGAAGAGCTGTAGTAGGTTGAGAGAAAAATTAGTGGAAAATGTGGAGAATTTATAAATTCATTGATAAGGAAGGCTCATTAGGAAGATATTATGGCAGGTGACTTTTTATTTTGAATTAATATGAATTATTAATGATATAATTCGTGATTCCCATGCTAAGACTTTTAAATTTGTTCTTTTCAAAAGTGACACAATTAGTTAATGATTATTTGTTTGATCATTGTTGCATGTCTCTATTTCTTTTCCTGAGAAACCACTTTAAAGATATCAATATGTAATACAACAACCATTGTTAATTTCCTGCCACTTTGTGTGTAACTCTGTATCGTTTGTATTGTTCTTACGCTATTTTGTGAATGGATGTCTGTTTGTTAAAATGTTTTCTTCTTTTATTTTTAAAATAAATTTTAAAAAGTGACACAATTGCGCATAGTTATGGGCACAGGGAGATAATGTGTTACATGTGAACCGTGTAGAATAGTCAAAGCCCATCAACAGCATTTCCACTTCCTCTGATGTTTGTCATTTCTTTGTTTGGAGAATCACTATACATTTTTTGGTTAGTTATTTTTTTAAAAAAATATTTGTTGATTCCTAACTTTACAGAGAAGTGAAATGAGCTTTTGGGAAAACTTGAGCAGATCAGATTATACATTTCATGCCCTGCGCTGCCCAACGTGTAAGTCCTATAGTGTTTACTTCTTCAAAAAGATAAAACAGGCAAAGAAAAACAATGAGAAACTAACAAGAATTTCTAACGAAGTCTGGAATTAAAAGTTCAATTGTAAAATCGGATATATAAAAACCCATACAAGAATATGAGCTGTCGCCTATCAATTGCAAATGGACATTAAAGTCTGTAATACTTTTTTGCCAGCAGAGACAAATCAGGAGAGAAAAACATTATATATTTTAACTTTTCTATTTGAAACGAAAATAATTTGAGTAGAATGGGAAAAATAGTAAGAATTTCTGTAATGAGTGAATACTGTAAGATAAATGAGAGAAAATACTGTATTAACACATTTGCCTTATAATCCACAATAAAGAAAGAATATCTAAACAAAAAACCCCCACTAACAATCAATAAAATAGCCAAGTCAAAATAATAATGGGCATCCACAGACATTTCACAGTAGAGAAAATATGAATATCCAGTAAGTACATAGGAAATTATTGAATGTCTTAATGAGCAAGAAAAATGAAAATTATTTATTTTTTGTTGTATTCGTGGTTAATAAACCTGACAATCAAAACCTGAGCAGCAAGCATGCTAGGCAAGCACTTTGTAGCTGAGCTACACCCTCAGCCCTTTTAAAAATTATTAAATTGTTATGCAAGTTTCCCAGGCTGGTCTCCAACTTGTGACCTTCCTGCTTCTGTTTCCATGCAGATGGTATAATAGACTCAGACCACCATGATCACTTGATTGTATTCAGCCACGTACCAGTTTACCTTGAGTGTCGCCTACGTAGTGTGTGTGGTTACATCCTGACTGTTAGTGTCTTTGAATAGGTCTCATTTTAAACAAACAGTGGATTCTTGCATTAAATAAATTTAATAAAAACTTTGTTTTCGTATTACCTTGTGAAAACTAACAAAAATATGCAGTGTTTGGTTATCCTGTACTTAAATAATTGGACTGGTAAGTCATGAATAATTGGGAACATATAAACTAAGGTTTTCATAAGATAATATATAAACCCCATAATTTGACAAACTCTATGAAATTTCACTATCAATTTTCCTTCATTATTTAAGCAGGAGGAATACTTATACTATGAATAGCAGGATAAATGTAAACAATTACTGTGAAGATAGTATTTTTAAAAATTATAAATGACCATACCCACAACCTGGATATTTGATTGCAAGATCTATAATTTGGAATCTTTCCCAATGTTCAAAGATGTATTTAAAACATTCATAATGCATTGTTTTCAATTGCAAAATAAAAAGAAATGGAGGGAGGAAGGAAGAAAGGAAGGAAGGAAAGGAGGAAGGAAGGAGAAAGAAAGAAATAAAAGAAAAAATGAAAATGAAAGAAAGAAAAGAAAGAGGAAAATAAAGAAAAGGAGCCTAAGTATCTTCAAGAAGTAAAATGATTAAATAACTTTCAGTACATTTGAATATGGTTTGAAGTGCCACAATATATGATAATGGGTCTTACTTTCCAAAAATGATCTTTAATAATTAAAATGGTTAGAAGAGGGATATATGCAGTATATGCACTTTTTAAAGTGTCAAATTATATATAAGTAAACAAAACATCTGAGGATACATACATAGTAGGAAATGTATAAAGTGATGCAAGGAAATGGTAAACGTTTAATTAGGAATAAAACAAAACTCTGCACAGGCAGACATGTAGATAGGGTAGGAAAGACCATTGAGAAGTTTCGATAATGACTAATTCCTTCATCTCTGTGATAGTTACTTGGATAGTATTTTTAAATTAATCTTCCTTACTTTCACATTTATAATTACACGCACATTATAGATACGACATAACTAACAGAATTATTTTTTAAAAGGTGAAGACTAGATGAATCCAGGCTGTACTTATAATTCCCATAAATTTTAGCACAGTTGTTCCAATAATGCACTTTTGTTCCATGAGCTACTGTCACTTTTTCTAGTTAGGCATAGTGTTTAGGGATTCATATGTGTAACTAGTATTTTCAAATATAGTGATAATACTTTTAATGAAATATTTTCTGAATAATTTCTGAAACAGATGTAAGTTGTTTAGGGAAATAAGTATGGAACAAGTGAGTACAAAACATTTTGTGACCTATATGTAAACTAAAATTAATTTTGACTTGGACAATGTGAATTTGAATATCAAATTTCAGTTTCCAGTTGTGTTCTGAGTGAAGTAGCTTGCATTTTTTTTCTTGCTCATTAATTTATAAGCAGGAGATCAACAGCAGTTCCACAACATTGTGAAGTTTTGCCTCTTGGAAGAGGAGGAGAGGGTGCAGCCCCTGTAAAAGGGGTAGAAGAAAACATTCATTAAGTATTGAAAGTGTGGTCATTCAGAATTTCCAGCTTCTCAAACAAGAACAGCCAGCTCTATTTTAACCTGCACCTGGCTGAAACCTGAAATAGATGGGGTGGTTATAAAACTTACACTGTTTTTTACTTGAATTTTAAAATACAACATGTTTCAAGAAACCAAGAGAATAGACATTTTCTAGAGAATTCTGATAATAGTAACTAATTTATGATGCTTAAAAGTTATACACAAAAAGCTGGGTGTGGTGGTTCATGCCTGTAATCCCAGCATTCAGAAGGCTGAGGCAGGAGGATCATTGCAAGTTCAAGACCAGCCTGGAGTACAAAGCGAGCTCAAGGCCAGCCTGAACGGTATAGGGAGAGCCTGTCTCAAAAAGACAAAATACTTGTACACAAAAGTTCATTTTGCTTGCAAAATATATCATGTATGTGTTGATACTTATATGAGGTTATCAGCTACAGAGATCAAGATATGAGTTAGCTTTATAAAAGTCAAACATATGATCATGTTTGATGTATATAAGCCATCCAAAATGTGGACGAGGTTGCCGATATTCCTTATGTATTCTTGGAAATCCAGAGATACATTTTACGAATCTATAATAAAAGGCAGCATTTACACGTTCAAGAGAAATAATATATGATATAAATGTTCAAAGGTTACTTATATGAAATAGAACAAAATGAAAGTAGAGCCAAATTATTGGTGTTTATTTAGACCTCACACTAGTTGACAAAAATATTGCAAGAATGAAACACTTTCTTAAAATAAAAGTTTACTTGATAAAGCACTTCCTTAAAATAAAAGCTTATCTGACATTCCTAAGAGTAACCAGGATTGGAGCTGCTTTGCTGTCAAAATGCTAATGATTAGTAGAATTATCTCTTTGCTCCTGTATCCCAAATATTCATGTTCATATCTGTTGAATCTCTCTCAAAAATTCTAAAACAATCTAGAACCACTTTGTTCACGATGCTTTTGCTTCCTTAACTGCTGTGTCATTGAGCTTTAAGAACATGGGTGTCGGGGGCTGGGGATATAGGTCAGTGGAATAAGCGCCTGCCTAGCAAGTGCAGGGTCCTGAGTTCGATTCCCAGTACCGCCACAAAAAAAAAAAAAGAAAAAAAAAAAAAGAACATGGGTGCAAATCTGTTACTAAAATAAATGCTCTATAGAGATTGAGATTTTGGTAGTGTGATGGGTCAGTTGGGATTGCAGATCATAGTTCAAGTAAGTAATTTTTGGTTTCTCTACAGAAGGGCCTACTCAGTCCTGGTGGGGAGGGTTAGTCACACTGGCTGGGAGCAGAAGGAAAGTGACATTAATATAACTGAGATGATGAGAGTTCAGACCATTATCTTCCCTCTTTCTGAAAATGAATTTTGTCTGGAAATGAAAGTATAATTAGCCTAGAAATTGCTTAATCTTTCATGTCATAGATATTTTATGTGCTCCATGTAAATGTGTGTATTTTTATTTCTAGATTAGATCAATGCACTGTATCATTAGGAAATTCGGAATACAAAACAAAAATGCAACTGGAAAGAACATGAAATAAAAATCATTACAATCAAAGAGAAAACAATTCTTGTCCACTCCATATGGTTTGCAAACAAATTATTTGGATCTTCATATCATGGAGATTTTGTATCCTCCACTTCAGCAAGTATAAAAGGAATAATTTGAAGTAGATGACTTTGAGTAGTAGATTTCTATTTGATTTAACACAGAGGTAAGGCTACAGTGAGATTTGTAAGTGTCATTTTGAAGTAATGCTGTCTTGTCTGTCTTTTTCCTAAAATTTTGTGACGTCTTAGTGGGACAATCAAGTTTTGATAATTAATTTTATTGTTATTGGTAGATATTTATAACACACAATCATTAAATTCATTTGTGAAAGTTGATACATGTAAATAACACACACACACACATACACACACACACACACAAAGAATTTCTATGTCAGTAGAGTAGAATAACACTGTAAGTTTATACTGAAAAAAATGCCCACAGAACACAAGCAAGCTTCATTTAAATAATAATATCAGGTAGTTGCATATCAGAATTCTGAAGTAAAAAAGAAAGTCAAATGATACAGTAACCCAGTTTATCTTAGATTACTTTTTCTTAATATCTTTCAAATTTCTGTGCTTACTTGGTTGTAGGTAAGTGGTGAATCTCTTTTGCTTTCTATAGTGTTGTAGAGAGTTAATCTTTTGCAAATAAGTTTGTTTTTGCTATGAAACCTGTCAGTAGTTGCAATCTTATTCATATTATTGGACAGGATTCTTTTGCAAGAATATCCAAATTGTAAACAAAAATTTAGTCTTCTGTGTTTGATTGTATTTTCAGTTGTGTTTCACCTCATTTTGATCGTACGGTGAGACCCTGACTTATGAACACCGGAGTCGCCAACTTTCACAGGTACGCTGTGCTGTGTAGGGCTCACTTTGTCTGCTTACAAACAGGTCTGACTTATGAACAATTCTCCTGCAATGGAACTTGTTCATAAATAGAGGATTTACTGTTATCAATACAAAGTCTGATAATATGACATACATTTTTGTTTCTGTGATTTAGAAAGGACCACATAGTAGTCTATGAATCTCCTCAACTTCTATATCTGAAAACAGTGCTTCAGACCAACGTGGAGACTAACAGGAAGACCAACAGGAAGTTCACCTGCTGGCTTAGTAGATACTATCAAGAAGTTATCCTGAGAGGCGGTTGTGGGTTTTTCCCTTTTAACAAATTTGCCTACAGCGTATATTACATGTGTAGGCGCTTGATGCTTTTGATGTTCTAGAATAGTCGGATTAATTCCTACACAGACTTACTGCTTTTTTCTAAAAGACCTGAGTCTATTTAACTATTGATTTTATTTTGTAACAAGAATATCAACTTGATATTGTAAGAAAATGAACCATTTCATTTCTACTCATATTAATGCACTGTTGTCACCAGCGGATACCATTGATCAACTTCTGTGTTATGCTACTATTATGTTAGAGCAACACAGTGTTACACACTTGGTATTCTGTATGTTTTTGGTGAATAGAGTTCAATACCACTAATATGGATAGTAAAAGGTTTCCAACCTTGAAGGTATTATGCTTTTTCATATCTGGTTCACATGAATCCTGTCATTCTCTCTGCTTGAAATCTACTTTATTATCTCTATGAGGAAAGATTTCCTTTCCTTCGTAGACTTTCTAATAATTCTTATCTACTATCCCCAGAGAGTTGATTTTTATTATGTATATTATTAGATTCCTGTAAAAAATTTGTTGAATTTTGTTTGCCATGTTTTCATTTACATAACAGACTTTGCTTAACAGAAATAATACTTTTAATATAACATTGTACCTATGATTTATACTGAGTATTATATAATATTTGAGATTCAAATGCATGTAAATAGAGACCATTACCAAGTGATCTCAAGCATTAAATATTGTACATGCTGTAATATCATCTAATCATTTTAAATGGCCTCTGCCCTTTTTTGAATTTCTCCTTTCAGCTAATTTCTATTTTCCTGAATACTCTAATGGATATTTCCCTGGTCATAGTTTTATCATCTAGGCTAGATTTTGTGTAGGTAGCAGTAAGTGGGAATACAGACCTTTATCCTAATCCTAGCTGCAATATAAATTTTATCCTCCCTAGTAGACAATCTGAAAATATTTACTGAGTGTCTACTGCATGCTAGGGTGTGACATTCTTGACATTGAGGTGTTTCAGTGAAAAAAACCACTAGTTCTACCTCCTGGACCTTACAGTCAATATATAAAATACATTTATAAATTATCTTGCTGGAAATAATGTTAGAAGTATGTGCTCTATAAAAAGTTATTTCCATATATAATTCCTTATTTAAATCTTGCTGAAATTCTGCTTCTCTTATTAGAAGATATGGTGATGAAATTATGAAATGCCTTAAGCTTTCATTAAATTTTGCTATAGTCATTTGAAGAAACTTTTATACATATAATTCTGGGCCTACTTTGTTGTTTTCTCAAAAGAACTGAAATCTGTTCTTTACTTGCAGATTTTAAGAACATATTCAGTTGATTCATATTCAGTGTCATTGCTCCTAAAACTGGGTTGATATTGTTGGAAAAATAGTGTTTCTGCGTTTTGCTGTTACTATATCAAAATACGTTAGACAAGATAGCTTATAAATAAGACAAATGTATTCCTGACAGTTTTGAATACTAGCATATTTGGTGTCTGGGAGCGGGCTATGCCCTTCTTCAGAGCAGGTGAAATTTATCATTCAAGGAAAAAAAAGGCAACCTTTTAAAATCTTTTATTTTCCATTATAAGACCAGAAATCCCTTTCAAGAAAGTGGAGTCCTCATTATTCAATAACTTCAAAAGGTGCATCTCAACCCTATCATGTTTGTGACTTAAGCTTCAGCATAAGAATTGTGGGTGGATACTAACATGGGGACTATAGCAAGTCGTCACGCAATTTTTATGAGGAAGAAAATGAACAATGTCTTGTAAGTAACAGTTCAATTATTGTAAACTACCCTTGCTATTTTGGTTTTGGAGGAGTACTTCTGGAGACCAAAGGCACCTTGCTTTGGAATGTGATGCATGTGCACGAGAATTACACAACCTTGGGCAAAATGTCTCATATCTTTGAATTTCATTTTCTTGCTCCCTATTTAGCAAACATTTTATAGATTATTTTACTTTTTGCTTATTAAGATAACATGCATTAAGATATCTTGACATTGTACATAGTATGCTTTCACAATGTTCACTATTACTTTGTCTTTTCCAGGAAAAGAGAGATTATACCTATGACTTAAAATGAGTATCAAACACAATGCTAAGTCCTTCTACTAAATAGCTGTTTAACAAAAGAGTGAGAGGAACCCAAAATGCACAAGAGATGTCAGGAAGGGGAAAGAAATTGCTAAAAGCGGAGACAACTGGGGTTAGGGACAGGAGAAAAAGAAAGAAGGAAAGAAGGGAGAATATACAGAAAGATGGCTGGGATAACGGTACTGCTGATGTCTAATGGTCTTTTGAAAGGAGCAGCTAATGCTTTATTTATTTATTCATTTTGATCAATTTTGCATGCTTATATCTGGTCATCTGAACAACTAATTTGAAGACAACAATACGCAACATAATGACCATTGCTGAATTCCTCTCATCTTGTTTGGTGAAACTCTGTATTGTTTATACTTTTTTATTTTATTTTTTATTCTCCTTAATGGTTCGATTAATCTTGGATTCTTACACCTGGTAATCTGACCAACTCCGATGAAGATGAAAATATATAACAGCCACTGTTAATCTCTGTCATTTGGTTCTGGAAACCCCGTATCATTCTTTTTGTTTTTGCTTTTGTCTCTGTTGTTGGCATTTTGCTATGGTTCTTTTTTCAGTTCTTTTTCAAATAAAAAATAGCTATTTATGAATTCTGTCAACGTAGTCCAAACTTCTGTGCTCCTGAGAAGTTTTAATCTGATAGGATGTCTAATATAAACAACATGGTTATTTTGTGTATAGGAAAAGTAAGTTGTTTCAATTCCTTTAAAAAATTACTTATCAATATCTACCATGTAGTGAGCAATGAATTACGTCTTCATTCTGAGTATAATACTATCACCTGAATTGAAAACATAATAGTTTAGGGACTAAAATATCATGACAAAACCATGAATGACTGTTATAGAAGAGGACTGGACAGACTTGTTCAGGGGGACAGATGTGTTGAGATGATGCCAAAGGAAGAACACAGAAAACTGAATGAATAGAAAGATTGTGTATGTGTTTGAAAACAAGCACATGCTGAACATGGGCTAATGCATGGGGCACTGATTATCTTGGAAAGGGCAGGGGATATTGGAACATAAGCTAAGGAGAAAATTAGATAGAAATTCTAAATTAAAGACTTGAGTCTCAGGCTAAAAAACTGATGGTAGCTTTAAGGATCCTTATAGGAGACAAAGTATCATCATAAACTTAGAGCAGCGTGTGTGTGTGGGGGGGTGAATGGGTGCTATTATTTCTCACTCACTCTTTATTACAACAATTTTCTTTTGTATGCTTTGTAGTTGAGACTCTTGTTAGAATTCATTCATCCACTTAATTAACAAATGTTCATTGAGTGACTGGCATCTGCCAGCTATTATTTCAAGCACTGGAGATTTGACAAAAAACAAAAGACGAAACATAAAAAGCAAAAAGAAATAAACTTTGCCCTCATGCAGCCTCCCCTGTAGAAGAAGACGACTCACTAATTAAGATAAATTATAAAATATTTAAACAGGTGCTTAGAACTAAGGTGAGCCATCAAAAGCAAAAGAAGATAGTATGTTTTGGATATAGAAATTTAGAAAGGGTGGCCAGCAAAGATGTAACTAGGAAAGGGAGGCTACACTTACATATTAAAAATGGTTTAAAATATTCCATGAATATTAATATTATAAACATGTTTAAATGACATGAACCTACAGAATCATTTTAGCAGATGAATGTCTCAACTCTTTTGAAAAAGGGTCAACATGGTTGCAATATAGGAAACATTTGAGTTGGCCAACATTCTCCAGGACAGAATCGATCCAGAAGTCACTAGGACAGTTTAGGGACATTTTAAACGGCAACTTAGAGCCAGCGTATGATGGGAGAGGAGTAATAATGTAGAAGCAAGGGAGATGCTAAAACTCTTCAGGAAATACAGTTGGCCTAACTGTAACCAAACACAGGTAGAAGGTGAAAAAGCAGAAAGCTGGGATCATGCCTCGATGTCTGGATGAAGCTGTAGGGCACAGATTTCGGCAAAGGAAAGCTTAAGACAACTGTTAGCTTTGTGAAGTTCAGCTCAGCGACTATCTAGCATATTGTGCAATGAGGTACTTCTAATGCCTGATGTAACACCTTCCATACAGGAATTCAGTGAGCATTTGTTCAATCAGTGAAGGAAAAGATTGTATTAGACGTGAAGAGATTGTGAAGCGGAGGGGTTAGGTTAGTTAAGAAACCTGTCCAGGGGTAAATACTGGATATTGAATTGGGAGTCACTGGAATCAAAGGAGTAGATGAAGATGAACCTGAACAGAATTGTAAAAGCAAGAATGTTTATAGTGTTCTGTAGCCTCAGGTGGAAGGAATGCATGAACACAAGCATTAAAGTGGTGGGGACAGAGCAGTACCAGCAACTCCCCTTTTCACCTATTTAAATTTCACTAATGACATTGACAGCCCCTCTCTTTCTATCTTTCTCTCTTTCTTTCTGGTGCTGATGTTATGTTTCATCATCTCGGAAGAATTGAACACTCATTTAAAAGGCCATGGCTTGTATAACCACAGTCCTCCGTCAAATCCAGATGCCAACTTTGGTATATTTCCAAACTGGGTCCTTAGTCCAGTAATGACATTTATAGGTAGGTTGCAGGCTAGTTCTCCATAGAGATGTGCCCCTGTTGTTTCAATACTTGGGAAACTAAAGCAGAAGAAATATTTGAGCCCAGGAATTTGAAAGAATCTGGGCAACAGAGAAAGACCCTGTCTCACTCTAAGGGATATAACCCATTTCTTTGACATATCTTTTTTATGGTCTATACTTTTGAAGGATCTCTTAATTTTTCCCTTCACTTTCATAACAGTGGCATGTTTGAAGCTTACCAGTCCACCATTTAGTCTAAAATTCTTCAATCCAGGGTTCTGTATTTTTCTAAAATTTAGATTCTATTGGTCAGGTTTAGGAAAACGACATCTTTCAACATAATTTTTTAAAAACTGCAACCAGAGTCATTGAATAAAAAATTAAATGTTGTAAAATGAACAATATCTGTCCCAGGAATGTGGCCCCCATCCATGGTCACTACTGTCATGCTCAAAAATGAGAAAGGATCCCCAAGGGAGCAAAAATACCCCCACAATTTCCTTCCGACTACCACCGCTTTCTTCATCAGGAAATCCTCTGCCTGCTGGGTTAGGTATCCCAGTTCACGAAAGTTGATGTTATGTGTTTTGGGGAGGTTTATTCTGTAGTGGAGACCAGTTGTTACTTTGCCTCACTCTGATGTTTTCCATGCTTTGATGCCCAGCAGAAATATTCCTATTTTATATATTTACTTATTTTCTAGGTGCTTTATGCTAGCCAAAATATATTGAGTCTTGGATCACAAGTAGAAAAGCAGTTCAGGGGCTGGAGATATAGCTCAGTGGCACAGTGCTTGCCTGCCAAGCACGAGGTCCTGAGTTAAATTCCCAGTTCCAAAAAAAAAAAAAAAAAAAAAGAAATGTGTTCTATCAGGGTATAAGGATTTGTATTTTCATCCATAGAACAGGAGCTTTTTTTAAAACATCAAATTGCTTTATTTATCTTCTTCTTGTCTTTTCCTCATCAGTTTGCTGTTTTGTTTTATTTTATTGGCATTGAGGTTTATCAATAAAGTTGAGTAGAACCTGTCGCTGATCCACTTCTAAAATGTTTTACATTGTTGGAAATGTCTGAATATCAGTTTTTGTAATTTAAAAATTCTCAAGCATTCATGAGGGTGGTGTTGATACAGTGACCATTAATGTGACTGAAATGGTTGTAGAAAATTTACTTTTTACTTTGCATAAACGTTGGACAGTATTTCTATATAAGTGATTATGGGAAAAAGACAGGATTACTTTCCCCTAAAGAAATGCACATGGATCTGGGCTTTTCTTGCTAGAATTTCTTCTTTGTTTAATAAAAGGTAGCATATGATCCAAGTTTTCCTGATAGACTAATATAGACAAGTATTTTTAAACTTTAATTCTTAGTAAAATTGTTCCAATTAGAAAACAATTGCATTTGGTTAATTTAATTGACCTCAATCTAACACAAACATTACCTCAACTATGTGGTCACCAATAAAATTAGTCCAAGTAATGATGTCCATTACCCTTTACATGCTACTGCTTGCTTCAGGGTACACCTGGCTTGAGTAACCACATAATACAAGGATTTGATTTAGAGATTGAAATTGTAAATTACATGTTGAGGTAACCTGACCAGACTCCTCTTTTAATGGAAATAATAAATTATGGAAGTTGCAATGTCATTACAGAAGAAACATTTTGGATTAATTAAATTGGGATAACCAAGTTTTCACTGAGTTTTTGAATTCCAGTTTCTCTTTTCATGTTCGCGTAGCTTACCTTTTATCTTTACAACAGTGTTTAACTCTATAGTTTTCTTAAAATCCCCCAAATCCTGACATTTTCTTTATGTGTAGGCCTACCATGATTTATAATTCTGTTTGCTCTCTCTGCCCCGTTCTTTACAAAGGAGAGATAGCTGGCCCATTTGGCTTACACATCAAAACCTGCTGCTGCCGTGCTTTGCTTCACTGCATTGAGATCTTTTGTACTACAGTGGCTTCTTGTCTCTGGAGTTCAAATAAGAATTACTCCAAGAGAGATCTGGAATACGTACCACTGCACAATGGCTGAAGCCAGAGGCTGCCTACTTGATTTTGAATCTAGGAACAGATTTAGTATTTATTTTCTCCAGAAGACAAGAGATCTGAAAAATCTTCCAGAGCCTGTCCACTCTCCTAGATCTGAAATATTATAACCTGAAATCTTAGCTATGATCTTCTGAACGTGACACCGGTCAGTACTCTCAAGCAGGATGATGACCTGTGATGCTAAGTGCACCACAAAGAGAGGTCAGATGGAGAAGAAATTTTTCTACATTTGGTACATTAGGATAAAATTCTAGCTGTGAGGAAATGAATTGCAGGAATTACAATTAATCTTATTTTATATTTTCAGATTTGTTGAAATGGAATATTTCTGAAGAAATAGAACTAGAGTTAAAAAGAAGACCCTATCCTAGAGTCTCCGAGTCAAAAATATTAACACAATGAAATATTTTTACTATTAGATAGATGTTACAAACTTTACATATATTGTTTTAATCTACATGTTAACTTTATAAAGGAGGATTTTTTTCTTTTACAGTTCATACAAATGAAAACAGAATTGTAAACATTAAGGACCTTCATTAAGCAAGATTATCATAAACAATAAACTAGTGAAGGGAAAATAACAGGTCATTATCTTTCCCATGTAGGTTTTCTTATACTGGAGCACATCCTAAGATCATAAAAGATGAGAGAAGGATCTTTCCTTAGATGTTACAAGGAGCATAAAAATTTAGGTGAACCAAAAATGCAGTCATCACCGATCCATAAAACTAGTAACGCATACCCCTGGGGCAGCTGTTCTACAAATGTGGAGATAATATTTGATAAAAACTGATAAAACTTTGTATAGGACTTTATTTTTTTATTTTAAAGAGAAAAGAACAAAAACAAAATAAAAACAAAGACAAAAATAAAGCAACACAAAAACAATAAAACCGATACAGAATTTCAAAATAAGATGAAAGGAAATTAACAACGGTTGTTGTATTACATATTGTTATCTTCAAAGTATTTGGTCACATCACCAGTCCCTTTCCACACAGTTCTGGAAACATTAGCCAGAGCGATTAGACCAGAAAGACAAATAGAAGAATAAGGATAGAAGAGGAAGGTCAAATTATCATTATTCGCAGATGACTTGATGCTCTACCTACCTAGAAGACCCCAAAACTCCACCAAGAGACTCAGAGTTAATAACCAAATTCAGTTGCATGTCTTGATTCAGTCAATACTCAAAACTCAATAGCATTCTTGTACACAAACAACAAACTTATTGAGAGAAAAATTAAGCAAACTACACCCTTCACAGTAGCATGCAAAAATATGAAATATTTAAGGGTCAATCTAACACAGGAAGTATTTGGACATCATTTTAAAGGCATTATGTGGAAACCTTAGGAGAAAAAAAAAGCTCTGGGATATCCTGAAGGATTCATGCATCTTGCAGACTCTGGCTGATCAGAAGCCCTGAGAACTAGAAGGAGTGTATGGTCAGGACAGAGGACCCTGGCTGGTCAGAAGCCCTGGAATTGGAAAGAGAGCGTGGTCAGGACAGAGAGGACAATCACAGGAGCAGGATCAATGCTAAGGCAGAAACTCAACCAGGTCTACAGTTGTGTGCACAGTCTGCCATCACATCCTTCTCTACGAGTGCAACTGAGCTTCAGATTACCGGCAAGTCGGTACATCGTATAAACCTGTTCTGGTGGATGTTCTGCATCAGCTTGACTGTGCCACACATTTCAATCTTATTCCGATAATGTCTATGAGGAAGATTTTGGGAGAAATTAGCATTTAAATTGGTATTCTGTGTGAAGCCCATTACCTTCCCTAATGTCCTTAGGTCTCATCAAATCAATTAAAAACCTGAAGAGCACAAAAGGGTGATCCTCCCCCAGGTAAGAATTTAAACTTCAACTGGATATTGGCTTTTTTCTGCTTTCGAATTTCAGCTGACACATTGGGTCTTTCTGGCTTTCAAGCTCACCCACCTTAAAACTGGAGCTGCTCTAGAATGCCTCCTGGTCCTTGGGTTGCTCTTCTCCAGATTTCTGGCTCATCTTGCACATTTTGGGACCTGCTAATCTCCACAATCACTGGAGCTAATTCCTTTTAATAAACATGGACCAACACACATATCTGTTACTATAACCTAGTTTTATTATGCAAAATTTTATATTTATTACTATCCTACTTATCTATTAGAGTTTTCTATTTTTCAAAAACACATCTGTTTAAAAGATGTCACAATAATGGCAACATTCATAAAATTTATATTTTCTGATACTAGGTCATACTATGAAATGTGAAGTTAAGCATGATGTGCTTTTATTTTGGCCATCGAGCTCTAATATCAATGCTATCCTAGGAGCTATCAGATATGGTTCTTAACTCTTATGACTTGGATTAAATGCTCTTTATAAAATGTCATAAAAATTAGTGCAGACTGCCAAACTCTTGCTATAATAATGAACTTCCTTCTAAAATTATACCCATAGGGAAACATTATATACTTCTTCTTGGATTACTCACTGGGCCTGCATGACTTTACCTTTAATAAATACTGAGAGAATGAGCTGAAGGAGTTATTTATGTATTCATTGTCCATGCCATGCATTTTGATTCTAAAGTCAACTAGGACATAAGCAGGCAAGTATATATATACTGAAACATTTCAAAGTGAACAGATTATAAATGCAAGAAGCATCTAAAATTTTCCTGACTTAGTTGTAAATAAGCTAGCAAGAAGTTATAAAGGGATTGCATACTTATTTTACTTAGTAGTGAATAGTGTACACACCTTGCAGAAAGTTTCTGTAAAACAAGTGATAACCATTAGTATTTATTACATTCATATGGTGAGTCAGATCCTGCAGTAGCAACTTTGTAAGAGCAAATTAGAGGCTGCTTCTCTTGCTAGACTAGATGACCCTTAGGCCTTCTAAGTGACAATAGCTGGAAATTTCAGAACACCAGGAAAGACTTTCAAAGAGTTTCACCAAATATTTTGCTCTCTAATTAGCAGATTTCCACTTATATGTTGGTATTTCTTGTACTTCTTTTAGCTTTCTGGCCAGAGGTGAGAGGCTTCACTTTAATACGGTCTAGTGCAGACCTAACATTTTCCATTATTGGTTCTTGGTTTTGATACAACTGTAGAATCATCTGAACAACATTAAAATTTTTTATTAGTACACATTCCCCATATGGAGTCTCAATATCCTGGTAGGGAATTTGCCTTATGCATAATATATCACATCCTTTTTAGTTTTCATTCCTCTGCACTCTCCATGTACAGATTAATTTTGTTTTTGAAGTATCAGGGATTGAACTCAGGACCTTGCACTTGCCAGGCAGGTGCTTATTCCACTGACCTGTAACTCCAGCCCCTAGATGCTTTCTTTAAAAAAGATGTTTAGAGTCAGTCCTCTTTCTCTGAATTTCTAATTTGAATGGTTTTGTTTTTGCCAGGCAGAAACATCCTTTCAAGTTTCCTTATAATGCTGAGACGCAGGGGCAGCCCTGTGAGCTGCTGTCTTACATGGAGGGAGAACAAAAGCTTAAACGGTTTTCTCCTTGGCAGGAAAGACAGAGATAGGACATTCTCTCTCTGCTTCTTGTCACCATGCTAAGAGCAACTCTCCTCCACTGCGTCCCTCTCCTAAGCTGCCCTGCCTTGCAGCCAGCCTGCTATGGACTAAAACCTCTATAACTGTAGGCCAAAATCAACCTTCTCTTCTTTACTTTTGAGTGCTGACTACTGCAAATCAGAGACAAGAAATTAACAGAAACAATCACTGAGATCAATTGAAAGACTCTGCTGGTGCTGCAAAATTAACATAGTTTATGAATCTGTGCATTATAAAGTACGATATAGGGTAAATGATGTGAAATCTTTAGGAAAATGGACTTTGCTTTTTTAACCAGGCTGCTTAGTTATAGCTGCCGATGCCTTTATTTGTTACAGCTCTTATCTCATTATTTCCTGCTGAGTATATAATATCATATAACATGTTTAGTATTGATTTGTTTCCTTAATTTTTACTAGATTTTAAACTCTATTTTGGGCTCATTTTGTTAACCAGGAGTAGTCAACGGATGAATATTAATTGACTGAATAAGCATATAAACCATCCTGCTTCTCAATAAAGACAGAATTTTGGAGCTACGAAAAGTACTTACTCTTATTTTACTATTAAAAAGAGATTAGAGGCCAGTCATGGTGGAACACACCTGCAATCCCAGCACTTTGGAGGCTGAGGCAGGAGAACTGCTGCAAGTTTGAAGCCATTCTGGGCTATACAGTGAGTTCAAGGCCAGCCTGAACTACAAAATGAGGCCCCGTCTTGAAAAAAAGAATAAAAAACATGAAACACTGTAGATGATGGAATAGTTAAAATTGTCATGAGTCTATTGTCTCACAACTTAACTAAAACTTCACAAGACGATAGAATGAAATCAGTTACACTTCCAAATTTTCTCCAGAAGTTAGAATGTTAGAGTGCTGGTGAGGATTCTGAACATGAGATATCTTCTAATTCATGTGCTCATGGGATACACTCCAAGGTGTAGTTCCAGTAGAGCTCATCATTTTACAGCTAGGACCCTGAGGTACAGAGTAGACAAATACAACACTCCGAGAAAGGGGCTGCATGTGTTGAGGCTTACGGAGATTGTCCTTACAATGTAGGCTCTTCACATGCACTGTGACATTTATGGTGTCTCTGTGATTAAAAAACCATGTGTTTGGCATATCAGGCATTAGGTGGGAAAAGGTCAGAGCCTGGCTTATTTTCTTATCAAGAAAGAAGGCCATTTCATCTTAGCACTAATGCCTTTTGTAGCCAAAATATTTTCTGGTGTTTTAATGTTTTTTTCTTCAAATAATTCTAAAGTATTTGAACAACAGTCTATAACCTTTTAGCAAGTAGTGAGGATAGACTAACTGGTTTTATCTTTGCATTTTAGTAAGAGTGTTAACTTACTGTCACGTGCATAATATAGGTGAACACCCACCCATGTTTTCCCAGTTATGAATATTTTAGTTACATACTGTTAACCTCCTTAAGGTGGTTGAAAAGCAAAGAATACAATTCTGCCAAGTGTCCTACTAGGCTAGTCTTTTGGATAGGTGGCTTTTGATCATCAGAACAAATGTGCCCACATATCTCAAGTTATGTAAAATTAATAGTTTTTCTTAACACAATGTTGTATGATAAATACTTTAAAACTGAGGATTTGATTTTGTTAAGAAAGACTGGTTCTACACTTACACTAATATCAAGACTATTGCTTGAAATTTTGACTTAGATAACTGTTTCCAACTTAGTATGTACTATCAAGATCTTGTGAAATATAGCAGTAAAGTGTCATTCTGCATTCCCTTTGCTGTAAAAAGAATAGTTAAAACTGTGTTGAATTCTCCATAAATGTGGTTTATACAAATCCATATATTTGATGTTGAATATCTGCCCTGGCTCTGTGCCCCATAACTCCAAGCACTGAATTCATGCTATGTCAAAGTAAGTGAAATCATTGTGTATGTACATTAGATTAGAATATATTGAAAAACCAGTGGGTGAAGAGTTAAGAATTTATTAAATGCTTTTCTTTCAAAATCCACTTGGTAATATGAACATAAAGTGAACCAAACCAAATGAAACAATGAAATTAAAATAGAAATGAAAACAATCTCCAGTTCTAAAAACAGAACCACGAGTACTTTACTGCAGATAACACCATAAATACTGGACAAAACAGTCAAAGGCATTGAGTTGTCAATTATTTGAAGGCATTGTTGATCAAATCAGGCTGAAACTGGAGCATAACAACTCCTGAGAGAAGGAACACACATCCACAAATTCTAATCAGCCTCCCCTGGAGGAGGATATTTTTCAACTGTAAAAGAGTTGGACGTAACAGAACAGAAACAGAAACTAACACAATTTGTTAAGTAGGAGTAGCAGAGGATGGTGTTCAGGGATGCCGAAGTAACTACATGTTGACAGGAAAACAGGGGGAAAGGAAAAAAACACAGCAAGGTCAGTCCCAATGGCTGCACGTACACAGTGCACAAATACTCTGTGCACCACCGAATTTCATGTGAGTAAAGAGACTTTGAATCACTCTGTGACAAAAAGTGGAAGGCTTAACACCCAGAGAGAGACTTCTGCTGCTGCGCTTCTCACTGAAGACAGAGCTTAGCATGTGGATCCAGCTAAGCCAGAGGAGGTAAGCAACACTTTGCCCTTTCCTGAGGATAGTTCAAAAAACAGCATAACATAGACATTGTAAAGTTCAATAAAGAATAATTTATCTGTGTAGACAAACAATTATACTACAGAATTTAGGGTCTGCAAAATGTGAATATAACCCATGATGTCCAGTGTACCATTGGAAACATTATCCACATAGAGAAGAAGAAAAATAGAGCAACTTGTCAAGAAAACAAAAGAACAGTTAAGGGAAAGAGAACATAGGCTGACACAAACAATAGAATGAAAAGATAATTAAATGCATTTGCTTAAGGGTTTTTATTTATTTATTTATTTATTTATTTTTTGCGGTACTGGGGATTGAACTCAGGACCCTGCGCTTGCTAGGCAAGTGCTTATTCCACTGAGCTATATCCCCAGCCCCCAAGGGTTTAAAAATTATAGTCATAATTATTGAACAGATGAGGTATTCAGTAGAGAAATAGAAAGCATAAGACATAGCCTTAAATGAACATTCTTTAAGTTGCTCAAAAGAAAATTGTAAAGAATCATCGCCTGATTTAATATCAGAAGAATGGATCAATGAATTTAACACACACAAACACTATGCAAACTGAAAAGGAACATGAAAATTGTAAAATGTAAATAAAACCTTTGTAAAAATGGGATGATGGTTGGCAGTACAACATATGTAATTTAATTAAAACAATTAGAAGAGTTTGGCACGTGGAAAGTCAGTTTTTCCAGCACAGTTTATTAAAGAGGTCATCTTTCTTCCCGTGAACGCCCTTGGCCCCTTTGTCACAGATAAGATGGTTGAATGTGTTTAGAGCTGTTTCTGAATCTTAAAATCTGTTCCACTGATCCTCAGGTCTGTTATTTTTGTTGTTGCTTTTTTTTTTTTTTTTTTTTTTTTTTTTTTTTTTTTTTTTTTTTTTTTTTTTTTTTTTTTTTTTGCCAGTACCATGCTACCTTTTAGAACACAGTACCTTTGGAGCATAATTTCAAGTCAGGGATAGTGATACCACCTGCCTTGCCTTTGTTGCCTAGAATTGTTTTTGCTATTCTAGGTCTCTTCTGATTCCAAATGAAATTTAGGAATTTTTTTCAATTTTATGAGGTATGCTAATGGTATTTTGAGTGGGATTGCATTACATCTATATAACATTTTTGGGAGCATGGCCTTTTTCACTGTGTTGGCTCTTCCTACTCAAGTGAACGGGATCTCTTTCCATTTTCTGATGTCCTCTTCAATCTCCTTTTTCAGAGTACTGTAAATCTTTTACTTCCTTTTTAGATTGATTCCTAAGTATTTCATTTTTTTGGATGCTATTGTAAAAGATGTGCTTTCCTGAATTTCTCTCAGTGCATTTATTATTAGTTTACAAGAGCGTCACTGTTTTTTTTTTTTTTTTTTTTTTTTGTGGTACTGGGGATTGAACTCAGGACCCTGTGCTTGCTAGGCAAGCGCTTATTCTACTGAGCTATATCCCCAGCCCGCGTCACTGATTTTTGAGTATTGACATTGTATCCAGCTACACTACTGAGTTCAGTTATTAAATCTACAAGTCTTTTTGTGGAGTTTTTGAGGTCTTCTGCAAATAATGATAATACAACTTCTTCCTTTCCTGTCTTTATTCCTTTTATTGCTTTCTCCTGTCTAATTTCTCTGGCTAATGTTACCAGAAATATATTGTCATATTCATGATTTTAGAGTGAAAACTTTCAGTTTTTGGCCAGCTAGTATGATGTTGACTCTTGGTTTGTCATAGATGGTTTTTATCAGATTTAGATAAAGACTTTCTATTCCAGTTTTCTGTAGAGTTTTTATGATGAATGGGTGTTGGACTTTGATAAATGCTTTTTCTGACTCTATTGAGATGATCATATGGTTTTTGTGTCTTCATACACTAAACTAAAATTAAAATGAGTTGAATATCTAAATATTAAAACAGAAACACTAAATCTACTGGAAGACGGAATAGGTAGAACCTCTGAAGACACAGGTATAGGCAAAGATGGGAAATGCTACAAAAAGTAAAAAATAAGGGGATAACATCTTATTAAAAAGGTTTATCACAGGAAAAGAGACAACCAATAGAGTGCAAAGAAAACCCATAGAGTGGGAAAAATTTTGTCCCTCAGACACAGAATTAATATTTACAACACATAAAAAACTGAAAAAGAAATCACACTTCCCAAATTTAAATACCTAACCCAAAAATGGGCATCTGAAATAAATACACTTTTCTTAGAGGAAGAAATCCAAACAGAAAATAAATATGTGAAAAATTGTTCAACATCATTGGTCATTTGAGAGAAACACATTAGGACAACTCTGAGATTCCATCTCACTCCAGGAAGAATGGCTATCATCAAGAAATCAATGAATAACAAATACTGGAGGGGCTGTGGGTAAAAAGGAGTCCTTGTCCATTTTTTGTGGGAGTGTAGACTGGTGAAACCACTGTGGAAATCAGTATGGAGCTTCCTCAAAGAACTAGGATTAGAGGTCCCATTTGACTCAGCTATTCCCTTCTGGGTATCTTCCTGGAAGAATTAAAAACATCAAACCATAGCAATATACACACATCCAGTTTATTGCAGTGCAATTTGTAATAGCTAGATCTTGGAAACAACCCAAATGCTTATCAACTGATGAATAGATAAAAAGATGTGTTTTTTTGTACAATAGAGTACTACTAAGCCATAAAGAAGGATAAACTTGAGACATTTCTAGGTAAATAGATGCATCCTGAGACCATACTGTTAAGTGAAATAAACCAGACACACATATACAAACATCACATTGTTTCTTTGATATGTGACACTGAATGTGTAAATAAGGACTAATGTATATAAAATGTGTTATGAAATAGTAAAAAAATATTCAAAAGAAATGGGAACCAGGGAGAGTAGAGGGGAAAAGGAAGGAAAGAAAAAAATGAAAAAAGCCTCCATACTATTAAGTGAAATAAATTGGACACACATGTGGTGATAATATCACTTAGTTGTTGTGGGCTGATCAGGTCTGCAATCTCCTGAATGAGTGTCCAGTGAAGGTTAAATAAAAAGGGGCAAATGGAATGATTTCAGGGTCTCAGGAGGATCAACGCCCTCTCACATAATCCAAGATTCTCTCTGGGCAAAGACCATGACTTTCTCTGAGTGCCTCATATTTATGTGGTTATCAGAAGAAGGGAGGAGAGCACTCAAGAAGGGCAGAACCATTCAAGGACTTCTCCAAGGAAGGTATTAAGTTAACCCACTGAGAATGGGATGCCTGAGGCTATAATCGTCATCTAATTGAGATCTGACCCAAGTGTTCTAGCCTGTGATCTTGTCTTGTCCTTTGAGGCTTTCCGGTTTCATCCACCTCTGCAGGTTCTAGTAGGGATTAGTGACTCA
The DNA here is from genome assembly GCA_004027595.1 of Dinomys branickii. Classification (NCBI taxonomy): domain Eukaryota; kingdom Metazoa; phylum Chordata; class Mammalia; order Rodentia; family Dinomyidae; genus Dinomys; species Dinomys branickii. Next base: position 134,704 of record PVLD010002695.1, on the reverse strand, counting down.
CAGAGGTTCACTTACTGTGAGTCCACCACTTCCAGATAAGGAGCCTAGGCCTTGGACAGATTCTCAAGTGAACCCAGAAAGCCAATGGGTTAATAGTAAATCCTGCTCAGGGCCACTTTGTAGTGGTCTCCAACACACACATATAAGTATCCTATTGCTTCTCTGGTGTGAGAAACTGAAATTATAAATAAGAACCAAAAAGTGTAACAGATGTGGGAAAAAGAAAGAAAATATTCAAATGGGAGTGGAACAAAGGGTGGGAGAAGGTTAGGGGAAAAGGAAAAAGAGAATAGAAGGGGGAAAATGAAACAGGGCCGGAGATACAGCTCAGTGGCACAGAACCTACCTGGCAAGTGCGAGGTCCTGAGTTCGAGTCCCAGTACCAAAAGAAAAAAAGGAAGAAAAAAACTGGAAACAAAGCTTTCATAAATAAGGAGGGGGAGAGAAGGTGAAGGGAGGAGCGGAGATTGGCAGAAAAAACGAATCAGATACATTATGTACAGGTACAAACTCCCTCTAATGAGTGTGACCATTATGTATATCTAAAATGTACCAATAAAATTAATCAAAATACAAAACAGAAAATTAGAAGAAAAACAAGTATTTTTAGAAATACTCATTCAGATATACTCATACTTAGTGAAAAACTTGATTTTTAAATTCTAAAACTGAAACAAACTTAAGAAAGCAGCTAAGTGAAAAATCCACTAATTGGAAATGGAGATGAAGGAAACACTTTGAAAGTAGCCCGGGAAGGACGATGCATGGATGTACAGAGAAGAGGGGTAGAAATCGCTCGTCATGAGGAACAAGTCTGGGCCCGAACAGGATCTTTAACATGTTCATAAAACAAAATAACAGAACCTGGGACTCTTGACTTCTATATCAAAACAAATACTCTTCAAACGTGAAAAGAAATGAAGTCAATTTTTTAAAAAAATAATGAAAGCCAAGACAATGCATCTCCTTCAGACCTGTGGTCATACAGTGTTAAAGGAAGTTCTTCAATTTAAAGAGAAAATACAAAGAAATTCTTATATGTCTATCCAAAGAAATAAAATATGCTGGAAATAGAAAATGAAAAATGTAAAAGATTATATTTTATGTCCTTAATTATTTGCAAAGATTAGAGAAATATACCCTGTGCTAAAAATATTTATTTGCAAAATATATGAAAAAATGCAAAAATAGCATGGATTGATTGTCTTAAACTTTAATATATCTGTTTGCATTAAATATGACTTTTAAAATAATTTAGATGCAAGGATTGCATTTCTATTTTGTGACAAGATGGTAACTTAAGAGTAAATATTGCAAGCTCGGGCAAACAGTTAAGGATGGAAAAGATAATTAAAAAGTGGGAAATTCAATGTGTTTTTGCAAGAATTTTATAGCTACTGACCAGGTTAATAAATTAATTAAAGTAAACTGCTGAGGACTACAAGAAGAGATCATATTGTTAGACAGCATGGAAAAGCAAGACCAGAATATACGCTATTAATAGGAAATCCACACGAAATTCAAGGGCAGAGATGTGCTAAAAATAAAAGAAAAAAAGAAATACTACACAGATAGGCTGAGAGAGCAAGTGTGTCTCTTTGAACATTAAATACAGTAGACTTCAAGATGAGTTTTATTTGGCTCATATTTGTAATAATAAAAGCAAGGTTTGTCATGAAGACATAGAAATTACAAAATTTACACTGCTAATAGTATTTACATTTGTATCACAACAAACACTGACATAGGGAAATATTAAAAAATTAAAATCAGGAAAATTTGAAGTTCTTCAAGAAATTATGAAATTAACAAACAAAGGGGTAGGGGACAGATTTAGAAAACACGTCCAAGCTATGTGCTTAATACTTATAGAATATTGTACCAACACTTTTACATTATTTTTCTATTCAAACATCCTTGTGCATGATCTACCGGTTGAAAAAAAATCAAAATGAAATTTTCAAATAGCGTAAACTGAGATACACTGAAAACAATGTGTTCCACTTTGCAAAAGTGGCTGAACTTATATGAAGAAGGATAGATTCAATCGTTTACACCTGAAATAAGCAGGTTTACTTTTAATGATATGCTTTGGCCAAAAATAACTTACAAATTCATAATAAAATAGATTACAAGAATTTTATATTGTATAATGGTGGTTAACAGCAGAAATCTATTGCAGACAAATAGATGAATTACAAAATATTTTTAAAAACTCAACTTTTGTTTTCTGAAAAGATTACTATAATTTGTCTAAGATCTACTGAATTTAATCCAAAAAGGTAAAAGACAAATGTCACTATAGACACTGTAAACCACTCAATGCTAAGAAGATTTTGTGAATAATTTCATGAAAACATGTCACAAATTTGATATAGTTAATACATTTATTGCAATTTATCAGAAGTTAAAGATGAAATAGACAATTACCAAGAACTCTTCCTGTATCCAGTAGTGTCTTTATGTTCGTCATAAGTCATTTTCTATCGAGGAGAATCTCCAGAGTTCAATGGTCTTACTGGTGAATACTATGAAATGTTTGTGTGATAGTTAAGATCTGTATTATGAAAATTATTTCAGAAATTATGAAGCACAGCCTTTGTACCAAATCTGGGGAGATGAATATCAGAAAACAAAACTAAGGACAAATTCCTTATAGATATAGATGTAAGCTCTTTCAAGATATTATCACATTCAATTTATGAATTATATGCTCCTATTAGTTAAGGCTCAAGCAGGAATGAAAGCAATTTAGATATAAAACAAACATGCAGGAGGGTGATAGATGCATAAATAGGTAGTAAACCATAATAAAGAGCAAAGCGATGCAAAATTCAACTTACATTCATGCGAAACAACTTTTTGTTTTTAAATACATTTAAAATTAAAAGGCAATATAAACATTCTTAACGTGTGACAAAGAGCTTACATCTAAATATTTAAGTAAGTCTAGCAGATAAGTAATGGACAAAATATCTAACTACACACTTTAGTAGAAGAAAAACTCAAATGACCATAAGCATATGAAAAGATACTAGACCTATTAGTCATCAAGGAAATTCAGATTCACACCACAATGACATACCATTATAGACACTCTGAAATGGCTGCCGTGAAAATGTTGGCACAGTCTATCCCGACCAGCAAACTCTTCTGTATCGCGAGTGTTCACAAAGACGCTACAACTACTTTGGTACAATTTCAAAGCTCCTATATACTTGACAGGATTTGAGTGAACATTTTTTTCCTATTGAAAATTTGATAGCAAAATAAATTTTTCAGATTACTATTGCTCTGGTTGGAATAAGTGTCCTTGAAAAGCTCATGTGTTGAAGATTTGGTCTCCAGTCCGGAAGCTGTTGGAAATGGAGGCTTTATGACTGGGGCCATTTGGAAGGCTGTGGTCACATGGGGGTTTACGTGGGAAAGCGATATTAGAACCCTCAGCAGGTCGGACAATTGTTACAGTAGCAGAAAGGTGACTAATGCAAAAGTACAGAATTCCATACTGTCGAAATCTATACATATGCTGTAGAAACCCATTATTTCTTCCCAGGCCTTTTATAAGCAAAGCAAAATAAACTATAAAACCTACTTAGCTTTTATTTCCTGAAAATAAATCTGTATTTCTTACCTTAAACACTGGAGGTTATTGTGCAATTTTCAATTTTGTACTTGATACTTGTTATATAGGTTAAAAAAATCTTATCTACTAGACATGAGAAATTTCACCTTATAATACCTTTTTTCTCCACAAAAGACTTAAAAATTATAGTTTCAGAGGTATCAACATATCAAGTCCGGTCTCTTTTGTATAGTAAACATTTCACCTGAAAAAACTGAAAGATTCATAGCTTTAAATTTAATTTCACACTTTCCCACACTCCTTATTTTTCAGCATAAAAATGGTAGCTATTTTCCTTTAGCATTCCTGAGTTATGTTTATAGAGGACATGTTTTATTGATAGGAAATGATTGCAGCATGATGTCCACCAGCAAACCAAGAGACTTTGTTAATGTGTCAGCCCTTCATCCTTTTCTGAAGGATTTGTGAACATGTTAAAAAGGAAGGAAATCGTTGACTGTTCTATTAGAGCATGGGAACATTTTGTTTTTCCTCTGTTTATGCTTGAAGTTAATTAAAAATAAACTAACCCAAGTCATAAAAAAGGCAACTAGAAAAGAAATGTCCCCAAATTTAAAATAAAATAAGAGGATTTGAAAATAAACTTTAAAAGGGCCAACAAATGCTGAACATATAAATTAAAATACTTTTTTAAAAATGTGAGGGATGTAAATAACAAACTCATACAGTAGAAGTTCTGACTAATTAATGAATTTCTGAGAAGGCATAGGGTGCAGAATGTTTCCCGATGTCAGACCTTAAAAATGTGTTCTCTAAAGCCATTGGCACTGAGCTGTTATGAGTCCCCCACTTGGCTTGTTATAGGAGCTTGAAAATCAGTCACTCAAACTAATTTCTGATTTGAGGCAGAGCCTTACACAGGTAAAGATATGTTCAGAAATGCAGAACGTGACAAATAATCAGAACATAACATGAAATTCTTCCAGTTTGTTTGAATTAGGAGGAATATGCCCTTGTATAATCATTATATATAAAATAATTTAAATGTAAATATTTTTATCAGCCAGTCTTTCTCATAGTATCATAAAAAGAGAGAAAGCTTAAATCTGGGGTCATTTCTTTTAAATGTCATTTATATCATATTATTAATATTGGGTCTGTTACAATGTATATTTTCAGGTTAAAAAGTAAAGTACATATTATACTTAGGCTGTTCTTAAATTAGCGTACTGAAAGAAAGGGGTTAATGCTCTTGAAAAAGGGCATTCTAATTTTTATTAGGAATCCACAATAATTATTATTTTATTTAATCTCATTGTAGGGATAAGGCTGTCTAATTTTCTTATTATATCATGTGCCACAACACATTTTAATTGCATTTAACCTCCTGAAATATAGAGATTTAATGTCTCACTATATAGATTATTATTTGTATTCAAATTATCTGGTAATATTTCCCTATATATGCTTTCTCTTATCTATGTTCTCTGTCTAATCTGAGGGCATGTGTATGTCAAAGTTTGTAAATGTTAACTACTTACATTAACCATAAACAAATGAATGACCGGTATGTGGGATCATGTTAAAAACTAGAAGTTGGGTTATAAAACAGAGACTTCCACGAAAGGTTATAGAAAATGCTATATTTTGGATCAAAAATCTTCCCCCAAGCATTCGTGTGTTCAGAGGTAGGGCTTTTGCAAGGTGATTACAACAGCTGTTAGCCTCATCAGTGGATTAATCCAATTCACAGCTGAATGGGCTGCTAGAAGGTGTGGTCTCCTTGGAGGAAGATAGTTACACAGGCCATAACCTGGAAGGATATGACTTATCCCTGGTCACTTGATCTTTCTCTCTCTGCTTCTTGGCTTCCCTGTGGTATACAGCTTTCCTTTGCAAAACACTGCATTTGGGAGCCAGACAGGGTGGTGTATGCCTGTAATCCTAGCACTTGGGAAGCTGAGGCAGGAGGATCATTGTGAGTTGAAGGCCAACTTGGGCTACAAAAGTGATATTACAGCCAACATGAACTGCATAGTGAGATCCTGTCTCAAAAAGACAAAAAAAAAAAAAAAAGAAAAGGAAAGAAAAAAAGACATCACATTTGATGTTTCTGCCTTCCTACAGGCTGCAAACCTGGAGTGGCTTACATTGACTGATATCCCTGAAATTGTAAGCCAGCTAGAATAAACCTTTCCTCTTTCAAGTTGTTCTTCTCAAGTGTGTCATCATAGATACTTTGTCAGGTATTTTGCAAAGGTTGCACACAAATGAATATAATTTTGGTGAAGGTGGGAGATACGTTTTCCTTTTCAAATGTATTGTAAGTGGTATTTGCAGTTGGATTACTTGAAAAAAATTAGTGAATTATTATAACATTTAATAAAAGCTGTTATCCAGTATTAACTAATAGGCGTTAGACAATCATCTGAAATCTATAGAAAGAAAAGCTTGCATGCTACATAGAGTATTCTTATTAGTTTCAAAATGCTAAATAATATTCTTTGAATCATAGTTAATATTGATAAAATAATAAACTCAGTCTCAAAATATAGTGACATTTTTGACACTGTGGGAAAGTCATCTTTCCTTAGTTCTGTGCTATGCATAGAAGTTGCTTTTAAATATAACTTTTTGGGGGGGAGGAGAGTTATAAATTGCACTTAATGCAACTTTTCATATAAACTGTGTATCTCCTAAAAATGCACATCTGCTTTTGCTATAAAGAAAATTATATTTAGTTAGGTGACAAGATAGCCTTGTATTTTTGTTGGCTTGGGATTGAGTTTCTGATGAAATAATCAGAAATAACATATGCCTTGTTAAATAGTGCTGTAACTTTGAGAGGAAAAATTCAAAGCAAAGCCCATCTCATTCTGATATCATGGTGCAAAATACACAAGAATCTAATCTCTGAAAATACAATAATGGGATAAGAAAGAGGAACATGGTTTATTTGTCTGGCAATGAAGAGGTAAGCATGTTACTTAGCCAAGGAAAACACTTTGAAAGTAGGGTGTTTTGTAAACTTTATGACCACTGGGGGATCACTCAAATTTACTTGCTTGTTTCTTGTCTTGGGAGATGTATTTTACATTTATTATGCTTCATTTTCATACACAGTTCTATTACTAAGCTTATCTGTCGCAAAACCAGTAGATTAAAGTGACTATAAAAATGTAATATGTCATTACCAATACCTGTGATAGGAACATCTCTATCAGGCATAGCTATTGTTAACTTTTTTATTTCATTGCTTATATCTTGTTTTCAGTCAGTTAATATATAGTCGTCCTAATTAATACAGTTTCGACTTTCTTTTCCTAGCAAATTTTTTTTACCATTACCACTATCATAAATTAACTGTACCTGTCTGTGTTTGTTAGTTTTGAAAGAATTCAGTTTGCTTAATCTTGTGAAATTTCAGTGAAATGTTTTACATGGGGTCATTTGAAAGTTGCTACAGGCAGAAGATACAAGATTGTTTGAATTTGTCATTTGTGATTACACTATGTTGGTGACAATGGCCAATGATGTACAAACAACTGTTTCTCATTCATAAACTAGATTTGGTAACCTAAAGATTAAGACTTGGCCTTTAGTTGATTTTTTTTTTGTCAAAGAAAGATGAATTTTAAAAACCAGTCTATCCTTTGTCTTTTCACTAGTGTATTGTCAATGTTAGTGTCCATTCCAGTATTAAAGATAGTGGGGTGTGTTCTCTGCATTGGTTGTCCTGGTTCCTTTGGTGTTGCCAGAATTTCCTAACTTATTAAAAAACAGAACATAGGAATACAAAGCAGTCCTTTATATTTGCCTCAAGTGGATTTTGATTCCAATTTAAAGTCAGTCACTGGAAGGAAGTACAGAGAAAATAAGGAAGAACATTATTAATAAATGTGTGTAGAGTTTTCACTTCATTTATTTTATATTTCATACTAATTCTATTATTTGTGACAAGAATTTGTCATTTCCAATAAGGTAGTGATATTTTCAATATTGCAAAATTATTATGTCAGCTGTTTCGATGGCGTAAGGAACCCTCTACATGCTTTGTACAGCGTGTGATGGTGGTTGAGAAGTTGGTATAGTTGGTGCATTATGAATAAATAAAGGTAAATGGTGGTTATAATCCTTACTTTTAACACTGGTTTGTTCTAGTGTCCTTGAATAAAGGATAAGGTAGCATAGGATGAATTTTTAAAGTTATTAAGGAAATATTTCTGCTTTGGAGGTAGATGTGAAAAAAAAATAATGTGTTTTGAATCCCCTGAAGTAATATTGTGTAAAGATTTCAAGTATTATTAATTATAGTAATATATGGGAAGTAAAAATTTATCTTCAGGGCTTCTAGAAATTAAAGGAGTCACCTTTGAAGTCATGAGCAGACTTCTAAGGTAAAAAGTACCTCCTTTCTCATACTAGCGATCCACAAAAATGAAATTAAAATTGTTGGAAAACAATTGATAACTATAGGTATTAAGCACTAATTATTTGTTTTTATCTAAACAGAATATCAAGTCTGAACAAAGTACTTTGTTTTCATAATTCCTACGTTAGTATGTGAAAATACTACCTACTGGGAGTTTTATTGTAATAAATTTAAAAGAACTCTAAAGGCTTTAGCACCTGGAACTTGAACCTAATGGTAAAATGATTGTTTAAAGACTATGTATTATTATGTTACTTCTTTCTTAACCCTCACGCATAAAGAATAAGATACACAAAAGTTTTGTGTTAGGATAACAGCATTATCCCACCAGCACTACAATAAGAAGTGCAATTGCTTCTTCTACTATAACACCCATTTTTCATTTTTTAATGATGCCAAGAGGAAAATATCCTTGAAAATTTGACATGCATGTTATATTTGGTTATACATTGCATTCAAAGTTGGAATGGTCTCATGAAATTAGCTAGAAAGAAAAATGCAAGCAAGGATTTTTATCTAATATAGACCTCAATCTCCATCTACTTAGAAAAATTTTGCTGCTTTGTTTGTTTGAAAATAGGCTGTTGTTGTGTGTAAACCAGATAGTATTGTTGAGAAGGTAAGTAAGAAAGATACAATTTATACTTCTTCCAGAAGATAAGTCACCTCACTAAACAATATTTACCTGTACCAGAGAACAGTCTGTGCTATAACGTGCTTTTTAAATTAATTATGTTTGTTGGTACATTTTAGGTAGACATAATGATCTATGAAATGTTTATGTAACTACTGACTCTTATGCATGAAGTTCCCATTGTATTTTGTTTTAAATTACGTTAGATGCAACATTAATAAAACATATTCTGGAATTTATTTCTGAGAATTTTTTTGGTTTGTGCTTTGTGGCATTTAATTTAATTTTTATTTTATATTTTTTTTTATTTCTGAGATTTTTTAAAAAAGCATTTTGGCTTCTCATAGGAATTCTTACCAAATGGTATTTTAATATATAGGAATTGAAACTACATGTATTTGACAAGGGCAAATTACCTCATGAACCTGCTCATGTTTCCTGATAAACATTTCTGTTCTTGATAAACATACCTGTTCATATTGAATATATATGTATGCATTTTATCAGTCATCCATATTAGAAATAAAAAGCATATGTGAACGCTGTTTCTGATATCAGAGAAACCTACCTGTGTATATTCAGCTTTCTTTGGTTGTGTGTTTCAATGGTACATATTTAGCTGCTTCGTACTGGACTATTGAACACTTTCCATTCTTTGTAGAGTTTATGCAGCTCAATAATATAATTCCAGTGAATTCCCCAGATGCTAAGACATTGGGTAAGATTTCCAAGGATTTTAATCACTCCTTGTTTTCTCCCCAAAAGTGTAAAACATTCCATATCCCCCTTCAATCAATCAAAGATCTCTCCTAACAGCAAATGAGCATCACAGTTTCATGTTCTTTCATTACCTTTTATCATAGCTTCTTTGTCAGCTGAAGAGTTTGGTAAGAATCTGTTCGAAGTTCCACAATATCAAGATCTGTGCATAACCTTAAAATGTGTGGTACTTAGTTTACAAAATTTGTCTGATTGCATTATATGTTAATTATAATTATTTGCACCAACAATTAAAATAAAAGCATGAAATTTAGTTTTTAAATTGCTGTACACTGTTTCCAAGTATTTTAAAAAATTAAAAGCACATATAATCTTATGTAATTTATGGATTAATACATCTACTTAAAGTTGAGTTCATTCATTTTATGTATCAATAAATAAAACGTCATGCATGTTATATGTAAATGCAGTATATCTCTCCATACGTATCTATTTAATGTGGTTACTACTGCATTTCTATACATTATATGTGTTGAAAATGCATACTTCTACATATTCTGAATGCCACAGACTCATACAGCCTTAAACACTATTTTTAAAAGATAAATTTTAAGCATTCTATTTACCTTAATGGTTTCTTCATTCAGATGGTTTTGTACTTTTAGTACTGTGTTTCCTCTGTTTCTTGTTCTACGGACTGAGTGTGCGCCCTCCAAAATCCTGGTTTGAGAGCCTAATGCATAAGCAGATGGTCTGTGGGGCTGGTGCCCTGGTTAACAAGTAATTCATGAGGATGAAGCGCTCAAACATGGCATTAGCACCTTAAAGAGAACCAAGAGGATCCCAGAGAAAAGTTTTCCAAGTGGAAGGACTCAGTAAGAGCAGGCTGCCAAATGTGAGTCAGGACGGTGCTCATATGCAGCCCATGAAGCTTTCCACTTTGATAGGGAGGACTTCCATCCTCCTGAACCATGAGAAATGAATGTGTAAGTCACCAAGTTTACTTGTTTGCTTGTTTATGTATTTTGTATAGCAGCCTAAACAGACTATGTCACCATTATCATTGGAGTACCATGTCCTTATCTGGTATGGAGCTTTTTTCTTTGTTGATCACTCTGGCTTTGTATGGTTATTTGATAAAATACACTTCTTCCTTTTCGACTGTTAGTCTTTATAAGAGTAGGCATCTTGGTTCATTTCCCATTGTATACTCAACCCCTAGAAAATAAGTCACTGATAAATATTTTGTGAAATAAATTAATTCATTAAAAGTAAGTGATGTGTAAAGCAACGAGCAGTTCCCTCCAGTTAATGAGCAGCCCAACTTGGAATTTGCTGGCTGGCAGATGTGAACTTAGCTTTGAAAGCTAGGGTCTAGAGCCTGTCTCTCTCTGGTTATTGTTTTTCTGTCTTTCTTCAAAATTTAGAAGAAACGTGGCAAAAATCATGTGGCAAGAGAATTCAGTGGTGTGAGTAGGAGTATAAAACATCAGTCACATTATCATCCCAGATTGTCACCGCTAGATGGACTGTTCTACCCAAATCTTAAGGATCAGCTATTTATAAGCCATGCATAATTTCCATGGCTACCACTTCGTCTGCAGGGTATGTGCGATAGCTGCCTGTCTCCACTATTCTCTGGAACCCGCAAATTCTAAGAATAAATCTGTTGAAACTTGTAGATGATCAAGGAATTTTCACTAATACTTATTCTTATGGATATGTGGACAACAACATATTCTCAAGTTTCTAGATTTCTTTGTAGAATAATAAGTTGTTAGTTCTTAAAAGAGTGCCCTTGTGACATGTAGTTCTGAACTATTTTTAAATATCTTACATAATGTGATCTATAATATAAACTTCATGTCTACCACAACTCTTCAAAGCTGTACATTTTTTCCTATGCCAATGGAAGCACAAGAACTTGAAGTAACATGTGCATATCTTCATATATTTACTATTTCATCCACATGAATCCATTTTTAATGGTGACACTTACCACATCATTATATGTGGCAGAGACATAGTTACATGAATACTTGGGTTCACTTAAGGGAATACGCTTTGAGAAAAATTTGAAAACTAGTACTTGCACATTTCTATTATTCAATTATATTACACATTGAAATTATTAACTTTCTCTTACTGAATCCATTAGATAAAATGTGTTTTTAATGATCATTGTTTTTTATTTTAAAGGAATAAAAAGAGTAATAAAACATTAGAAATGATACAGAATTTCAAAAAACAAGATGATACGAATTCAGTGGTTGTTGTATTGCATATTGGTATCTTCAAAGTCGTTGTTCAGATACAAGATGTAAGCATGCAAAATTGGCCAAAAATTAAGCGTTAACTGTTCCTTTCAATAACCCAATAGAAATTAGTAGTACAATTATCTGAGCTATCTTGGGTGTGTATGTATATATTTTTATCTTCTTTCTTTTCTCCTTTCCCTCACTTTAAAAGCAGGAACAAGACAAGGATGTCCACTGTCACCACTCCTGTTCAACATAGTTCTGGAAATATTAGCTAGAGTAATTAGAGAGAGAAATAAAAGGAATAGGAATATGAAAGGAAGAAGTGAAATTATCATTATTTGCAGATGACGTGATCTACATGGAAGACCCTAAAAACTCCACCAAAAGACTCCTAGAATTAATAAACAAATTCAGTAGTGTAGCTAGATAAGAAGTTCAACACTTAAAAATTAATAGCAACAAACACACTGACAGAGAAATTAAGGAAGCCATCCATTTCATAATAGGATCCAAAAAGATTGAAATATTTAGGCATCAATCTAACAAAAGAAGTAAAACATCTGTACAGTGAAAATTGAGTACCCTAAAGAAAGAGATTGAAGATTTCAGAAAACGGAAAGCTATTCCATGCTCATGGTTAGGAAGAACCCACACTGTGAAAATGGCCATGCTCCCAAAATTGCTATACAGATTCAATGCAATCCCAATGAAAATACCACTAGTGTGCCTCACAGATCTAGAGAAAACATTCCTAAATGTTTGGATCTGAATCTGGATCCAGAGTGACTCAGAATAGCAAAAACAATGCTGAACAACAAAGGCAAGGCAGGAAGCATCACAATCCCTGACTTGAAATTATACTACAAAACTACTGTGTTAAAATCAACATGACATTGGCCAAAAAACCAAAACAAAACAAAACAAAAAACCCTGAGTATCAGTGGAACACACTAGAAGATGCAGGCACAATCACAAACACACTCAGCCACCTTATCTTTGATAAAGTGGCAGACAGTACATAAAATTTATCCTTGAGGATAAAACATATAAATATCAAATCCACTGTTTTTATAATGTAAATATACAGCTTTGAAAAACGTCACAACAAATGAAATTAGTTTTATGTTTACACAAAAAGCTCAGATGGACCATGGAAACATAATGGTTCTTGAGGAAAACATCAATCAGAAATCATGCTTTCTTTCTTCTTCCAGAGTTTGAAATTAAGAAGACTTTTGTAGTGAAACTTAATTACATCATTTGATCTTTCATGCTTTAATAAGATATAGTTTTGTGACCTCAGTTTTACTTCACGGAATCTCTATTTACTATGCTGCATCATTAAATTTTAGCTCTCCCTCAAAGTGAAGGTCTTAAATTTATTTTTGTTTCTATAAGTCACACTGGTGCAGTGGCATTTTAGTTTGGTTCCAGGCGTCCCTTTATAGAGCTCACCCGCAAACAGCCATGTGGCGGTGGACGGCTGTATTAGTACACACGCTGTACTGATGGGACTACGCAACATCAACAACTGATTTCAGATATTTCTTCCAGCTCAAAGAACCTAGTAATTTTTCTTCAATTCCTGATTACCTTGACATTTTTACTTCTGTATTTCTACTTCCTAATGTTAATAACAATATAATGTATTTAAACTCTCGTTTCAAATGCCCTGCCCATCCCTAATTCTCCTACTGCTCATGTTTTTTGTCTTGAACTCTGAAATTTCTTCAGTAATTCCTTAAATAAAATACTGTCTTTTATAAAAATAATGGATTTCAAAGTAGTGTAACTAATCATTCTTTTGCTAAGTTGTTCTCTACTGCTACCAAATACCGCACACGAAGTTCTACTTTCACAAAGTTAACGTTCCTGGTCAGAAGTACATTGTAAAGTATTATTAATGTCATTAGTAGGGGTTAATGTTTGATCAGTCTATCTATATATGCGTATATAATTTTGAGTTCATGTACAATACCAGGGTTAATACTATTATTTCTGCTTAAAACGCTGTATTTGAAATATTGCCCAAATAATATATCTCCAAATCAGTATTTCATAAAGCACTTTTGATCCTAATTTTAGAAAGAGGTACACTGTAATATTACAAACCTTACTCCAAACCTAGAAATTGTTTTAAAAAATAAGCTATAAATAAAACAGAAATTTTGGTTCTACTCATGGATTGACACTTCTCATACTGCTTAAAATACTCTTACACTGATCGTACACTGAGCTTCCAAAGACATTTTCTTGTCTTGATAGGCTCTTTCTTACTTTCAGCGTCTGATTATTTTCCACTTCAGCATGCTGAGGCCTCTCCGCGCGTCTCATTTATCTTCAGGACGTGGCGGTTTCCTTTGCTCCACTTATATTTATTTATGTCTTCCCCTTTGTATACAGAGCATACATCTTGCTTGTTTTATTTTACTAGCTGTCTACATTTAAAACTATTGTAACATCCAAGGGTAAAGCCCGCCGAATAACTTCACAGTTATGACTTATCTTCCTTTAAATTGCTGAACTTTATATTTGAATGATATGCAATTTTCATTTTTAAAATTCACTTATAGTTTTTTGAGACAGGGTCTCACTATAGCCCAGGCTGGCCTTGAACTCATGGCACTTCTCCCGTCTCAGCCTCCTGAGTGTTGGGGATACAGGCATGTAGCAACACACCTGACTAAATATTTTTAATGGATATCCTACAGATTTAGAGCACAAAAATATATGTGTTTTTTATATATATTACATATTATACATATTTATACATTATATATATGTATACATGTATATATTTTGTATACATTACATATTATATATTTATACAAATATATATATATATATATATATATATAAAATTTTCAAGGGAAAAGTTTAGCTGGAATATTTCTATTGTCTTATAGGCTACCATACAGAAAAATATATTATTTTCTCAGTGCAGATGGGAAATATCTTGTCTCTCTTTGTCATTCAGTAGGAGAGATTCAATTCCTATATAAACTCATAAAGTTTTCAATTTGAATGTATATATTCAATTTGAATATTTGATTGGTTTGCTATGGGACGTTTTATTAGCACTAGGAATGAAAGGAAATGGAAAAATTGGTGTGATGACAGGTACTGAGCCACTTTGAAGGCCATGAAGGGTCACACATATTTTAGTTATAATTTTCTTCATTTAAAAAGTTATCTCATGCAAGTATTGAGCATTGTTTATGGTGGAAATTAGAGAAAACTAAGAGATACCCGTGCATAGGTAAGATTTGGATAATTTCATTCGCTATCTAAACCCTCATGGAATTTTTCTCTACATATAATTTTTAGATCACTTCAACTCTGTGACTACATACTGAAACCACTGGACAAAAAACCCACAAAGTATTGTACAGAAATACACAACTTTATGCCATGTTCATGGTAGGTACATTACCCTTAACTTCTAAAAGCATTGACCAAATATAATTTGAGGAAAAATTTGGCTACAATAGACTGAGGAGTTATCTTCGGAAGGGCTCGCTGAATGCAGAGTTCAAGTGAAAGGTGCATGCATTTTCATAGGATTTATAGCAGGAACTCTATCATCAGAAGAGAAGCAGGACAGGACACCCAGAGCACGTAATCACTGAATAAAGGGACCCGGGCGAGGCACCAGAAGTATCCACTACAAAAAGTGTTTAATTTTCCACAACAGACAATATCTCCCTATAGAGCCACTTCCTGTTTCTCCAGAGCAGAAATAGAATGGGGAAAGTTAATCATTCCCTCTGGTTCCTAATATTTGACGCTACTGTTAGGGATGATAGTCGTTTAGTCTGTACATCCTAGAGCTAAGCTAGTTCCTTCAGCTTTAAATCTTACAGTTCAGGATTTCCTCTGCCCCCAGTGTAATTTGCTTGTGACAGACCATGCTGATGGTCCTTCCCTTTGACTGTGAACATTGCGTCCTGTGGCCATTGTTCAATTGTCCCCTGGTGGTGATACCTCTAATTTGAGGACAAATTCCCCCCTTCCAAGAGATAAGCATGTAACCACCTAGGAATATCAGTTCCATGTGATGTAACTTTCATATTTATGCCTTAACTACTTTATTTGTCCCTTTAAGGTGGAGACAGTTGCCAGATACACATTTTTGTCTTTTAAGTTTTAAATAATATTCTAATTGCCTAGATGTCTACAGAATTTTTTCTTCTGTCAGCCACTAATTCCAGTAACTATAGGCTTATTAAATAAGTTTCCAAGGAATATTCAATTTGAAGCTTCACTTCCTTGATACATAAGGTGATGAATTCTTTACTGCTAGGTAATTCCACCCTCCCTGGGATCTGATGTACTTCATCTATGTCAAATATTTCTTGTAATTTTGTCTGATAATTGAAAAATTTTTAAAGGGCATTATTGAAAAAATGTGAGATTATTCTTATTTTTGACAATCTTTTTAATTTTAGTAGGATGGCAAGAAGAATCAGTAAATATACATACTTACCAATTTTATTCCAAATGCCCTGTGCCATTTTCTGACTATTTTTAGGTATCAATATTTTTATGCTTAATAAGTTACACAACTAAATTATATTCATGAGTAGACTTTTATATGCCAATTATTTTATTCATAATTATTGGTAAATAAGAGAAAGTAAATTTAATTTATAATTCATACATATTGCGCAGGATTACTTAAAAATTCTTTAGAAAATTGACTTAGTTCACGCTGGACTTGAACACACTACATAGCCTGGGCTTATCTCAAACTCTGCAATCCTGCTGCCTCAGTCTCCCCATTGCTGGGTTTACACATGCATGCCACCATGCCAGGCCTGGAATCAAACCTTATAAGTCACCTTACTTCTACATGCTTTTGCTGGTCATATTTGTACATTTTTTATAGGAAAAGTGATTTGTAAAATACCTACAAAATACAGGACCACATGCTTGCTTCGGCAGCACATATACTAAAATATAGGAGCATATTCAATGAGATTTTTAAATCTTGTTGACTGGAAGTCTATAGTATCTGTTTTATGATATTCTACGCTGTTTTTCTTTTTCTTTATTTATTTATTTATTTACGCTGTTTTTCTTTGCCTCTTGAATAACAAAGTCCTCTTGATAGGCTTTTCTCTATTTACAATTTATTTCTCGAGCAGTTTGTAATCTTGTGGTATTAAAAGTAAATAATTTGAATAAGCTCTTCATGTTACTTTGGAATGTATAAGAGCAATATGAGATACAAGCAACGAGAAGAAATTGAAGTTTTGTGTCAGAGAATCTAAGATGACTTCAGGAGATATTTCTGAACTCCAATTTCCAAAGCTTAAATACTTCGGTTCTTTTGCAGGAGTGTATAAATTAACACAGTGCATCTCACAGAATTTTTAAAGGCAGTTGTTGCCTAAAATCATGTATATCATGTATGTAAATTTTTCTAACTATGGAACACTATTTTTTTTAAGATAGGGCATAAGAAAATTTACATTCGTTTCATAGCAAATATGTATACCGTTAATCATACTTCTAACCTTCTGTGATTTGTATATAAAAAGGTAATCCAAAGATGCAGAAGATAAAACCAACCTACAGTTTGTAAGGTTATGTTCACATCCTCTTTGTATTTCACCCTTGAGACTGAATTTGAAATATATACATAGGACCAGACGGTGAGGACCTGAAATAGTGAGGCACAATCTCTGTGTAATTGGTTAGTTCTGGAGCCATAATAATGTGCAACATGAAGAAAGAATTCCAGATGAAAAAAAGAAAATCAAAGAGTTATCACAGAAGAAGTTATGTTAAGGGAACAAACTCAATATGCAAGTATTTGGAGGACTAGGGAAAGTGATTTAAAAATTCTAATTTCTCCTTAGATTATGATTTTCATAGTCGTGGCTTATTTTACTAACATTGATCATTGACTCGTGACTAGTTATTTCCCCTATCAGAAATGGTCCTGTTCATTAGATTGCAAACTCTCTGGAAGGAGCAATTGTGTCTTATAATAATTCTGTGTGCAACACAGCACAGATCAGATTGAGCTTCAGACACTGTACTGGTGCGCGGTGTATGAAGCAGTAAGAGTGGAAGACAGTTCGAACTTTATTTGCCTGGGCATTGATCTTCTGGTAAAATTATCCTTGCAGATAGATATTTCCATAGTTTCTCTTTCAAAAGTTATTTTGAACACTATTTGCCTCTGCTGGTATCCAAGACTTTCTCAAAATTTCTTATGGATTCTAAGAAAGCTTACAGGCTTGCAATAATTTTAAAGTTAGCGACAATTTCTGTTTGTTTAGAGATGTGAGCCCGTGGACGACCTCAACACATACATAAGAAGCATTTGCTACCTATGGATTCTTCCCTGAAGAACTAGATTTATCATAGCGATGTTTTCTCTCCAAGAGAAACAATCATGGGCAATTAAAAAGTAAAGCAAGCTTTAGATAATTTACAGCTTGTTTCTATGCAATGGTGTTTGCACACGTGCAGATATATATGATAAAGTATAGGAAGCTTTACATTTTCGTCTTACATCTTCTGCACTCAATTTACAACTTCTTACCATCCAAAGAGATACTTTTCCAGACACATTACACTCAGTACTGTTAATACAACAGATTCAGAGTGCATTATTTTCAGATCATCGGACAAGTAATTCACTATACAATTTGTGTTCGTAATAACAATGAATTTGCAAATAACTCTGTTAAAGAATGAAAATTTCATTATTTTCTAAGCATTACCTGTCATGTTCAAATACATTTATTTATGACCTTTATTAATATATTAACCCTTCAGTCATTAGAATATGTAGATAAAAAGCCTAATGTAATTGTTTTCATTTAGAAGAGCGGCAGCGTCAGGAATCATGTAATTAACAATTTTCCACTGAAAGGTTGAAACAGAACTTCCCTAAATATTTAATTTAAGGAAAGGAAAATTAATAACATCAGTATGCAGAGACTAAATAGGAATAAGCTGAATTACACATACCATAAAAATAATTTATGCCAAGCTTTGTGACCACATTTAATTTTGAGAATAACCTCAGCAAAAGCAGAAAATATTTCGTGCACTCTCTTTTAGAGCAAACTCACCTTTTAAGGCAGTTCTGATAATTTTATAAAAGTGCATCTAGGTAAAGGGTTTGCTCTCCTTTCAGTTTGTTAAAGATACAAAACTAAGCAATGCCCTAATTTTTGATGTAGTTGTTTGTCTTTATGCCACATAAAATAAGTCTTTTGATATCAATAAATAATACAGGCCAATCCACATACTGAAGAGCTAGTCTTTATCTGATTGAATTAGATATTTCAGTTAAGATGTAGCCTGCAATAACAACAAACCTGATTGAAATTGGACTTTTCATCGGGTAGTTCTGCTTTGTCTCTTCTGCACATGCTCCTGCCCACAAAGAGCTAAAGGTTCTATCTTCTCAGGCAACTTCATGGAGCAAAGATTTTCCCTAAGTATTTTAGGCAATCTCTCATGGTGTCTCACAGTCCAGCAGAATGCTGCCTCTTTAGAACTCACAAACTACTGCTTTCATTCATCATTTCCTTCATGGATCATCTATCGTAAGCGTCTGCATTGAACAATGTTAACATTTTGTGCAATTATGCTTGCTGACTAAGCAATACAGAATGTTTTATGTTATTCATACTTTCTTGCAATAGTAATAAACATTAATCATTTTTATCCCTAAAAAGTATTCTTCGGAAATACTGAAAAGAATTCATTGTGAACTAATAATTGTGCACGGGTATGGTGAGTCCGCTAGGGCTTTGTCAGAATCCTTGTGGTGTTCAAACTTTGTACATTAGAAAACTGACAAACGACCGTGGATGATTAGTTTGCATTGAATTCTTATTTTTCAATATTTTCTTTTTTAAAAATTGTTTATTGACATAATTTAGATATACACACAAAGGTCATATTCATCATAGGAAATTTGTGTCTGTACATATTTTGATTTCTCTTTTTCTCCAATCCCCTCCCCTCCTTTCAAACCCTCTTCCACTCTGTTTATAAAGTTTTGCTTCCCATTTATCCCTCTTTATCATTTTTCCCTTACCTTCTCTTCCCCCTCATCCTCGCTAGTTCTTTCCTTTCGAACAATTTCTTCCTATTTCAAAATATCTATTATACATTTTAATGCTTTTTTTTTTGGCGGTACTGGGGATTGAACTCAGGACCCTGCGCTTGCTAGGCAGGCTCTTATTCCACTGAGCTATATCCCCAACCCCCTTTAATGCTTATTTACTCGTTTAGTTTCTCACACCAGGGAGACAATGAGATGTTTACCCATGTGTGTCCAATTTTTTTCATTTAAGAGTATGGTCTCAAGGTGCATCAATTTATGTAGAAATGTCTACAAATGGAAAATAAATATATGAAGAAAAAAACATCACTAGTCATTGAAGAGATGCAAATTAAAACAACGCTGAGATTCTATCTCACTTCAGAAAGAATGGATATTACCAAGAAATCAACCAATAACAAGTGCTGGAGAGGCTGTGGGAAAAAAGGAACTCTTCTTCACTGTTGGTGGGAGTACAGACTGGTGCAGCTATGGTGAAAATCAGTATGGAGATTCCTCAAAAAACTAGGATTAGAAACTTTATATGACCCATCAATTCCCTTCTGGGTGTCTTCCTACAAGAATTAAAAATATTATGCCAGAGCGATATATGCACACCCATGTTTATAGCAGCACAGTTTGTAATAAGTACATCTTGGAAACAACCCAAACACCCATCAACTGAGGAATGGATAAAAAAGATTTTTTTTTTATAGAATGTAGTACTATTCAATATTTTCTATAAGTACTTTTTAGAAATAAAAATAGCTAATATTGATTACTACTGTAAGACAGTGTGAACAACATAAGATATCCTACCCTGGTTAGTAAACTCAAGGATGTGCTCACTGGGGTATGTAGGAAGCTGGTTAGCAATAGTAATGCTACATAAATAAAAACCACCATAAATTCTAGTTCACACCATAGTTTTTCAAACTCAAAACTCAAGTTCAAATATTTAAATGCAAGCACTTAAACGTGCTGAGGTGCCATGGACCAGTTCAAGAAACACTGTACTTAAAGTTAAAGCTTTTAAATTTGGGGAACTGACCAAGTATAGACAGCCATAAACACTGGACAATACTTTCTTAGTTTCTTAAAACAATGTACATAAAAAGAAAGATGCCATTGGAAAGATGAAGAAATCGGGCTGTTCCCTTTTCTCCCATCAACTATGACTTTGAGGAAGTTGTGAGTCTTCCCACAGTTGCTTCCTGGGGAACTGTGTTTGGTTAAATCCTCATACGTGCATTAATTGTGTGGAATTCTGCCTAAAAGGAAGTCATTATTTATTTGGGAAAATGGACATTGGATCAGGAAAGACTATCTACCCCCTGTAACCATCTCCTTTTCAATTGTGTATTGTTATTGGTACACCTCTGCTGTAGATAACTGCATTCATTATAGGGCACTAATGAATGGGAATAATTTATTCTCATCCCATTTCCCTCCTTTCTCCCCGGCCTCTCCCTCCATCTCTGGTCTGGTTCCTTTACATAAACAAAATATGAAAAATGATAAAATACTTTGTTATTTAAACACTTTTACTTTGAAATAACTCTCTGCATACACAAGAATACAAAATGGTGCAAAGAATTCCTATGTATTTGCCACCCAGCTTTCCCCAAAGGTATCACCGTGTAAAACTTGTATGTTTGTAAAAACTAAGAAATTAACATTGTTCCAATAGTATCCAGTACTATCGAGCTTTTGTTCATGTTTCTTAATTTTCCTACTCACTTTCTTTTTTTGCATTCCAGAACCCAACCCATACTATCATGTTGTGTTTTGCATAATATCTCTTTAGCTTTTTCCAAACTGTGACTTTGTCTTAAGTTATGTTCCTTCTCATGACCTTGACACTTTTATAGGGCACTGGTTAAATATTTTGTAAGATAGATCTCGATCTAGATTGGGTATTTTCTCATGAGCAGACTAGGATTCTGCATTGGAAGAAGAACGTTGCTGAGATGAAATATAGAATCATTATAGTATGATGTACAAAACACTAATAACTTGATTCTCCTCAGTCTGTGTAGCTCTTGTATTTCCTATTTAGACCTTATTATTTGGAAGCCAGTTGCTGAATTTAATTCACCGGACACACTACTTACAAACATGACAAATTTTTGTGTGTCTCAAATGATTCTAAAAATAGTTTTAAAATTATTATGTTTTAAGCCAAAACCGTTCTATTCGAACTCCTATATGCCAGAATTTTAGACAAAATTAAATGGTAACAAATACATGAGGTAGTTCTTATATCTATGCTGTTTTGATCAGAAAATGTAAAATTTTCCCAAGATTATTTATGATTTTTAAATACTGCTAATAAAAAGTTTGTCTTGAATAAAAGATGAAAAGTAGAGAGATATGACCAGGACTCGATTTTTGCAATAAGTAAATGATTTCCAAGGTTTCAGCTACTTTTCAAAGCTGAGTCAGTTAACACGGAAAGGGAGATTACATTTAGTATCAGAAGCAGTGTACTGTCCTGGCCTTAAATTATTGCTTGATGCGAGGCCGAATGTGCCTAATTTGCTTTCATTGGCCGCTTGCTCACTAAAAGAATGAGACTATATCAAATACGCTTCTGTTGCATTAGCAAGCACTTCCAAAATTATGGGTTACCAGTAGTTGATATATCAGAGCACTTTGAAGGTCTCAAAGTAAATTGAAAGTGCTGCTATATATTGACATACTTCTTGGCTGTTACACTTATTTATGCATATTTGGGGAAGTATAAATGAATACAAAGGCGCATGAATGAAAATCTTCGTATTAATAGAGTAAAATTTCTGGGGAAGCCCATTAAAATGTATATTTGATATGTCAGCACAACTTCTGTTAGAGTAGGTGTCCCAAACACACACATACACACAAATTCTCTTTCCTACAAGAGCTTTTTTTCAATACTACATCTCCATTTGATGCGAGATTTTAAATCATCTTCACCAACTAGAATCAATTAGCCATCAAGTGTCACTGATACTGATTCTTCTTTCAAAATAATGCTTTGATTGATTATTTTTTAATACTTTTTTGGAGCAGAGATCAAATCCAGGGATTTTTCACTGGGCTAACTTCTTAGCCCTTTTCTATTTTATCTTATTGACAGATTAACTGAGTGATTGAGATAGGGTGGTAATAGCTTGTTAGTTTTCCAGGGCTGAGCTTGAACTTCTGATCCTCCTGCCGAATATTCTCAGAGTGCTGGGATTACTGACATCGCATCACCATGCCCTGCCTTTACATTATTCCTGACTTTAACCTTATTTCAAATCTGCACATGAGAATTATCAAAAGAACTTCCTTCCTAATCCCCTGTCTCAGACTCTCTTTTTCTATCATTTATTTGATTGCTTGTGACTCTATACTATTCACAACTGCTATATGGAATAAATAAATTCCTAGTAAAAATTCCTCAGTGGTTCTCCTCTATGTACAAAGTACTAACTAAGATAAGCTAATGCCCTGCTTCTATGTTCATTTGTGAATTACAGTGGCGGCTTCTCACTCTTGTTCTCACTTTTTCTTTTGAAAAACAACTTTCATATACTTGGGTTTCTTTTAACTTTTTATGTTTAGATTCTACATATGGTGAAGACATTCAATATTTGACTTTCTCCATAGTTTGCTTAGTGTAATGACACCCTAGTATATCCATGCTCCTGCAGATGACATGATTTTGTTCTTTTTCCATTGTGTGGCTTGTAAATGATGTTCAAGTAAACGAGTATCACGGTATCCTTAGAGTATGCTTACTTTAACTCTTCGGGAAACATACTGACGAATGGTACAGCTCCATCAAATGGCAGCTCTGTCTCTAGATTTTGAAGAACCTTCACTATTTCCATAGTGACTGTACAAGTTTTTTATTCTTGTTAACGGTGTAGAATAGTTCCCTTCTTCCTTATCGGCATTCCATTTATTTATCTATCTATTTATTTATTTATTTATTTTTCTGTTTATTTTCATATTATTGATGATATCCACTCAGAATGGAGTAAGATGTATTTCAATGTAGATTTGAGTTACATTTCCGTGAGAGCTAGACATGTTACAAATTTTTCGTACCTTTGTAAGCCATATGAATGTCTTTTAAGAGGTGCTTTTTAAATTCAGCGGCTCATTTGTTGATTAGGTTATTTGTTTTGGGGGAATTAAGTTTTGAAATGCACCTTTTCCTGTCTCCTAGGAAGAGGTTCTTTTCTTAGCCCACGTGTGCTTGTTCTACATAACTATCACTCTAGGGCTGGGGATATAGCTCAGTGGAATAAGCGCTTGCCTAGCAAGCGCAGTGTCCTGAGTTCGATCCCCAGTACCGCCAAAAAAAAAAAAAAAAAAAAAAAAAACTATCACTCTTTCAGAGAGGTGTCGCATCCTGAGTTTTATGCTGACTGGCCTGAGATTTCTCTCCTAGGACATGTATCAGTTGTAGGTCCTCACCTCTATGGTCACAGGTGGTAGCTCATGGAACAGACGTGGCTATAAGTTAGGACATTTATAATCTTTCCCATTTTGTACAAGTAACCGCAGAAAGGATATTTAAAAACCTTCCTAGGGACACATAGAGATCTATGAATTGAACACTGATCATTGTCACATTCCCTGCCTCATTCCAAGCACCAACATCAAGAAGCCAAAAGAATTAAACTGATATTTGGATGAATAAGACTCAGTAGCATTCATTCCAATCCTTGTTGTAGGAAGCAAGGCTTGAGTATGGGGTGGATATCTAAAGAAGCCTTGCCAAAGCACAGCAACAATCTGAAGCAGGTAGAACTAGACACTGGCTGCCATTTTCAAAGGCTTCATCAAATGATGTTACTGCTCTTGGCACTAGAATAAATTCTCAAATATTTCTTTGGGTCATTTTCACCAGATTTCAGGCAATGTTGAGAAAGTCTAATTGCCCAGTTCGGGAAAGACATATTTAGCCTGGCTAACCAAACTGGAGATGAGCAAGTGTTTCCTCTGAGGTTTCTGATCTCAGTGTCAAATTCCTTCTCCCAGTACGGTCATAGTGGCGGATTCCCAAACATTAAAAGAATCAGATGAAAGGCTGGTTAGGAAAAAATGCCAATATGCAGAATGTCCCAGTTAATTTTCTGTTTTGCCTCAGCCAGTTTTGGGAATTTCAGCTGTCAATATGTTTAGACCAATACAATAGTCATGTATTACCAAGCAGCAGTCACTAACATGTCTTCAGAAGTATGTGAACACATGATACTTTATATCACACACTAGTTGTTTCATTTCACTTCTACATTAACTCTACACAATAAAGGTTTTTAAAATTAGTTTTTTTGATGAAGAAATGAAAGCTTAATGCCATTAGTAGCCTGAGATAATCTATACTTGTTATAACCTACACAAACACTCATATGTTGAGAAAGTAGCAATTTAAATTCAATTTCTTAATTTTTGTGTTGTATTATGCCCTATTGCTACTGGGTCATATTTTCCTGGGTTGTCTTGAAATCCTTACTGTACATCTCAGAAGGTAACCTTCCAGTCTCTTTTGTTTGTTCATTGAATATTCTGTCTCCTCGTTCACTGCCTTCTTCTCAGCCCACATTCTTGAACTTGAATACGTGAATGACACAACTCCCCAGGGTCTTGCCTCTTTACTTTTTGAGCATCACCAACCTAATACTTTATCTTGCACCCATCACCCGTTGCCTTGCCGGATATACCATGAACATTGGTATGAGCTATAATAACTTCCAAATTCAAATCCTATATCTCAAATTCCCTATATCCTGCAGTTCCACTTATTCCAGTACTCCTAAGAAAATGAAATGTGGTTATTTGCTTATTTATATTAAGCTGGAACAATTCTTATATATAAAATATAGTAGTTATTATTCACAATGGTTGACTTGCAAGTATTTCTTCTTTTAACAAGTTACTTTTTTACTCAAAAGAATCTTGAAAATAAACTCTGAAGTCCAAGGTTTTATTTACGCATTTAATCTTTTTTTAATGTTTTCACTTGTGATTTTGATGTTATCTCTGTAAAGGCTTTGCTAACCTAATAGGTGATGAAAACACTCCTATATTTTTTCCTAAGGGTTTTATAGCTTTAGCACTTTATGTTACCTCTATCATAAACTTCAAGTTAATTTTTAATGTATGGTACATGGAAGGTGTTTGAGGAAGTCCTTCTTCTTCTCCTCCTCCTCCTCCTTCTTCTTCCCTCTTCCTCTTCCTCTTCCTCTTCTTCTTGTCCTTCTTTGCTTGTGGATATATAATTTTCCTGGTAGCATTTTTGGAAAGGCTACTCTTTTCCAATTGAATTCTCTTGGGATCCTTGTTATAAATATATTACCCCTCAAAGTTAAATTATAGTCTATGGATCACTGTCTTGCTTGCTATACTCTGATGGTAAATTTTGAAATCAGGAATTCTGAATCCTCCAAGTATGTTCTTGTTCAGTGCAGTGGTAATTCTGAATCCTTTGTATTTCTAAAGGAGTTTTAGTTTCAGCTTCTCAATTCATAAATAAATGTCCCCTGTATACACTCAATATTCAATCATAACAGTAATGAGTTCACTATGGATTTTTGTTGGGCTGGAAAAAAATAAAAATTTCTCTTTTACTAGTATATTTCTTGAGATTAGGTTTTTGTAAGTTATTTTTTCAGATAGGGTCTTGCTAAATAGTTTAGGTTGGCCAGAAGTCATGATTATGTGGGGCACAACAAAGTCCTATATATTTGAAGATAATTGGTTACTTTTTTCTCTTAAAGTAACTATAGATACTTGCATGAAAATCAGGTTGTAACTGCGTTCCCTCCCTTCCTCAATGGCTGGTAGAAGTCAGGCAATATGTTAAGGTGGTCCCAAGAAAGGAAGTCACAAATGTGCACTACAATTCATCATTTATCAGTCTGAAATTAAAATCTTGGCTTCAGACTGACATCCGATGTGCACTTTTATTTGGGCTACTGTCTTAGACGTTTCGTTTTTGGTGTTCTATGCAATATCTCTTCTTCTTTGTCCTTTTTTCTAAATGATAGTAATCTAGGTGACCCACCACCTGCCTGCCTAAGGTGGTGCTCCCTAGTTTGATCACACACAAAAAGCCTGACTCTGATTTGGTCAGTCTCTGGTGTCTTGGTTACTTTTCTTGCTGCTGAGACAAAGTTCCCAACACTCAAAGGCAGAGGAAGAAAGAAATTATTTAACTTACCTTTAGAGGTTTCAGTCCATAGCTGGCTGGCTTCAAAGCAGGGTGGCGTGGAGGAGGAGAAATAGTCCATAGCATGGCAGAGCAGGCAGAAAGTAGCACGCAGCAGCAGCAGCAACCAGCTACCTTCTTCTCCCATCTGGGCTACCCGCTCTTTGGGTGGTGCCACCAGAATTATGGTAATTTCAACCAGTGCACTAATGTAATACCACACACCTTTAATCCTAGTATCACATGCCATAGAGCCAGCCAGCTATGGCAAACCCCACCTGTGACTGTGTGAGGCTTTGGGGGGACATTTAGATACAAGCCATAAACCTGTGTTCATCTAATTTTTAATTTTTCTTTACTGGATTTTTCAAAGTAGGAGCTCCCTACAGTTTTCAGTACCCTTTATCTGAAATGTAGTAGGACTTTTTCTTTCTTAGTTTCCTTACACTGTGAAAGATGAAGCTGTTTAGTTCATTATTGCCTACAGGAATATTCTTCAAGGTAATAATGAGTCCAAATGAGGTTTCTTGCCAACTGAAGTATTAAACTAACAAATTTTAATAAAATTCAGAATTTTATATGCTCTCTGTTATCATAGTTTAAATTTTGGGCATGAGAACAAGATTTCACATGCTCCTTTATCTTGCTGACTAAAGGTTTTCCAACTACCTGTTGAAATAGAAAACACTGTTTTGCATATTTCTGTGCTACACTTCAGACACCAAAAATTCAAAGTGAAAACCACCAGTTTCTCCCTGAGTTTTAATGATTTCAGATAGTGTTTACATAACTTTCTGAAGTTCTAATATACATGTTTATTTTAGAGAACAGAGCTTAAAATGATCAAAGATGCTCAAGGAAAAAAGAAAAACTTCAACATATTTCCTAGTATTCATTTCTTAGTAAAATGGACTGTTCTGAGCAAATGTCTTATAACAAGTGTTATCTATTTCCACATTGTAACTAAGAATTATTGCCTATAACTTCAACGTTAGGAATGAAGCATTGATGTAAACAGAGATATCTTCCAAAATTTACTCTTTTTTAACACTACTGTCTCTATATCTTCTTTCTATTGACTCTGTTAGTCTATATTATTCTTTGTATTTGACTGTAAACTTCTAATCACAATTCCTTAGGATTTGACCACAATGCCTTTATAAATTACATAATATGCATATTACATGATCTTAGCTTTACCATTTTCTATTGGTAAGAATGATGTTATTCTTAATTCTGTTACTTTGTTTCCAGGGAAAACAGAGAAAAGAAGTAACTGACGTTACTATTGAATAAGAGTGTATCATTTGAACTTTGTGTATTCATGATTTTAATGGTTTACTCCAGCGTACTTATCCTCCGCATATCAGCACTTAGAAGATGTCAGATTTTACCATCTATTATTTCATAACTGGTCCTGAAAACTGGCACCTACAAAATGTTTGGAAAAATGGTCTTAAATTTTCTATTCTGATATTTTGTTTTGTGGGGCAATGTGATCATCAGATAAATTTTGAAAACTAAAGCATTTGTCTGACTTCATATTTACATATTCAACAGATTATATGTGAGTTCAGAAGAAGAAAGAGAATCTGTCTTAGCACAATAAATCAACAGCATTATGAAATGAGAGGCAGCTGAAATTAGCAGAGGAGAAATTTTTGTTTTATCTCTTTCTGAAGATTCCCGAGGGTCTTACTCCACTTTCCAATTAGGAAGTTTATAATTGTTTCCCAGGATAGAAATGCGAAGAAAATTGAAGTGGTTAGAGCAGACTGTAATGCCACTTTAGATTTAGGACTATAGTAGACACCTTGGAGATAGGAAGAGATACAGCAGTTATTCAGGGAAGGGGGAACAAATGAGAGGGTGCTAGAAAAATAAGGGAAGTCCTAACAAGTGATAAGAGGAGAACTTGAGACACCTCGTAAGTGACTATAATTTTGGAGCATAAAGTTTAATAAGAAGTACAGAATGAGACTGTAATGTCATTTTAAAATGCTTATTACCACGGAACTTTTTTCCACAGTAGTTACCACAGAAAGGGCTAGTGGAAAACGGTTCATGTACTATAGGCACCAAAACTTTATAGAAAGTTAATACTGACTGTGAGAAGAGAGTAAAGAGGTGCAGTATGCCAGAGACTGGGGGACAGAGTCAGGCAGCCCCATTGGGATTCTGGATGGAAAGACTAGGCCAAGGAGTAAACCAAGTAGTACAGTCTCTGCTGGCTCAGCCATATATAAATCATTCTGTATTTTGGGGTGGATTTGGATGAGGAGTGTAAACTTGTGCCAGAGAGAAAAATTTTGAAGAGATTTTGAAAACATCATAATGATGAAATGGATCAGATAAAATTCATAACACAGAGAAAACAGTCACCAGGTAGTCCCTTGCCTGAAAGCAGGATAACTATGTGTTTTTATATGCAACAGACTGAAGTGGGCACATTTTGGGTAAAAACTTTAATAACCAGCAATATTCTAGGTGGGCTGGGGTTATAAATTAGCACCAGAGCTCCTGCCTGGTAATGAGGGCTCCTGAGTTCAATTCCCAGTACAAAAAAAAAAAAAAAAAAAAAAAAGTCTAAGCATGTCTATCAGTGAAAGAAGAAAGTAGTTGTACATTTTAATGATCTACTTTTTTTCTTTTTAAATCATGATGCTTTCTTTTGTATTCCTTTACATACAGATTGCCACTTTCTTTTTGCTTTTGAAGAACCTTGTGACCAAGCTTCTCAACTGACATGGACAGTGCTTCCCCAAGGACTCAGGGATAGTCCATATCTTTTTGGATTTAAAGCTATATGCCTACCCAAGATGAAAATGCCTACTGTCTATCAAGGGCCTTTAGACAGACCCTCTGGAGAGTATCTCTGATTGCCAATCGAGAACTACGACCCCTTTCAGCCTGAAGAAGCCAGAGTGGTTATCACCCATTATTCCATCATGGCAGTTCAGGTTACTTGTTCAGAGGGGGGAGTTTTACAGGCACCTCAATTAGATAGAGATATTATAGGCAGTTAGATAGGGCCAGGCCCTGAAAGGAGCCAACGTGAAAGACAAGATAAGTATTTGCTGTGGGACAGATCTCAATACAAAAGATTAAAGAAATGCACCCACACACATCCCTAGGGATAGACATCAAGGATTGATATTCTAAATAGGTAACAATCACCTTGAAGAGTCACTGACCCAACCCCTTACAGGAAAAGTCCCTGTTCTGTATTCATGCCTGCTTGCTACATGAGTCACTTCC
The DNA here is from genome assembly GCA_004027595.1 of Dinomys branickii. NCBI lineage: Eukaryota > Metazoa > Chordata > Mammalia > Rodentia > Dinomyidae > Dinomys > Dinomys branickii. The sequence goes on along the minus strand of PVLD010002695.1, from coordinate 104,553 downwards.
ACATTTGATCCTGACTTAATCAATTTTACCTGAACAATTCTTATTGCTTGACCATAGTTTTGTCCCACCTCATACCCACCTTGTAATTTCCATTTTCCCCCTGTCTTAGACCCACCTCACCTCGTGGATTTGTTCTACAAATGTCCCTTGAAAAGACAGAATCTTGGGCAACCCGCTTAGTGCCTCCTCCTGTCCCTTTCTTGGACAGAAGCTCTCTTTCCCTCAGTAAATATATTCTACTCTCAAACATGAAAAGGGTGATGTGTAGATGAAGGGGGAATAAGAAAGATAAGGGAGAAGATGTAGCTTGGAAACTGGAAATATATGATGAAGGAAAAGTAGTGAGTCAGGTACCACTGTATCTGTTCTGTTTGATTGATTCCCTTTTACATGAATTTAAAAAGAACATAACCAATATCTAATGGTAGAAGAGAGAATCCTTTTTAATACCTCAGAATAGTAACATGAAGGTATACCAGAAGGCTAAGTGACGTTATTTTGTTATAGATGCTAATTCCACTTTTAAATGCATCCATTTTTTTTTGAGAATATATGTGGCTGAATGCTTATGATTCACACAATATTCCATATGCAAGTTGTTGTTCAATACAAACTTTACTTATTTCAAAATCATGATTATTGAAGTATAGAAACAGTGACAAGAACATGAGTGGACAAAGTTGGAGACAAGATCAAGGCAACAAGATGGTGTCAGGTTCACATGCTGGGGAGAATGGAAATAAACAACCTAACTCCTACATCTGCTCTCTCAGCGCTACTTGAACTGGAAGGGTCTGGAAGGTGTGATAATTTGTTATTCATAGGTACTTTGTGCTTCAGAGCACAGGAATGAAATTCCACATTTGGACTCATCTTCTATCCTCAGTTCTCCTACTTCAGCCCTTCAGTAATCCTAGCTGGAAAATCGATAGAAAGGGAACCTAAATAATGAGTTCATAGTTATCAAGTCTTAAGGCATAAATCAAGAGCAGAGAGTAGATCAGAATGAAAAAACGTAATAGTAGATGAAAATTAAATACCTATCAAGACGATCCATGAGTATGTTCTAGTGTACCTACTTATTAAGAATGAAACCATGTGCATGTGCTGGGGCTTAACTGATGTGCCTGACACAACAACTGAACTGAGCCAATTGAGTTTCAAAAGGCCTCTAAGAGGCTCCAGTGCTGTTGGAGTGATTGGAAAATCAAAGCAATCACACAGCTTTAGGTTGTGGTGGGCAGTTTTGACTCTGTACTTTTGAGTCATGTGTGATTTGGATTCTGTGTCTTTTCTTTGATCACAGGGACACTCCTCTTTAGCTACCTTTGTTCAGAAATGTCTCCCTAAATTACAATGCCACTGCTGAACTGCTAACAGCTGGAAATGTGTATTTAATTGTTTTTCCAGGAGAGAAAATATGTTGCACCCATCCCACTGGGACCATTGGCTTGCTTTCCTGAAATGGTTGACCGCACTTAATGTGTGATTTGTATTGGTAGAACAGCTTTGTTGTTGTTGATGTGGATATTTTTTATGCAGAGCTAATTGTTTCATACAATTAGATCTATAACTTTCTGCCATTAACGATTTTCTAAACAACTGAGAATCAACCTATCCCCTTTTACTTAAATGGTTACAGCTCAGTGTGAATTCTCACTCATTACATAAACACTTAATCATAATAACTTCTAGGCGATAAATGGTCTTAGTTTCCTCTCATTTAATTTATAAAGCAAGAGATAATTTTATTTATCCTAAATATACATGTACAATTTCTACTCGGTGTGCCCTTCTATTTCCTTTTTTGTTCTGTACATATGTATGCACATGTTTCTTTCATGGCTTTATTCCTCTAAAATCAAATATAAACAACCATGTCTTTAAATATTTATCTTTATAAAGGAAAATTTGAGATGATATTTCCTTTATCATATATATGTGTATGTATGACTTGTTTATACATTTTATTGTTTGCATATACATTACATGGGCCATTAGCAATCATGGAAACCACTTGAGTATCAATAAATTAATTGCAGTTCTCTTTGATAAAGACCTCATTTGAATGCTCCATGCACAAAGGCACAACTGCAGTTGTGGTTCAACATTTCACTGGCAAAACTACACAGGGTTACAGAATTAACCAAAGATAAAGCACCCAAGCTTGCCAAGCATACTTAATGGCTACTCTTGAAAAAACAAAATTTTACCACGTATCTCAGTATTTAAGTCAATAGTAAATTCATGGAACTTCTAGATTACAACATGCTCGAAATTCTCCCCTGAAAAATAATTTAATCAAAAAATGCTTCAGTGCTGCTTTAACCAATCAGATACATGATTTCAACTCCTTAAGTAAGGTGCTGTAAAGCATCCTTAGTGATCTTCAATTTTTATCTACTCAAGCATGTAAGTCAGGTCACCAATAGTGCATAAGTTTGCCAGTATTCAACTCAAATGGTCTAATACCCTGTGCTACTTGATTTCGGAGGATCAGATCCATAAAAACCATTGTTTTTATGCTTAGGCTGTATGTATTTGCTTCATAGGAATTATACAATACTTAAATTATAAAATACCATTTAAAATATTAATAATAACAGGTTCTCTAAACATTTATAGGATTGTTATTCCCATGGGAATGTATTTGCGGGAGACTAAGGAATTTAAGATTATGGCTTATATATAAACAGTCTGGAAGATTTCTTTCCATTAGCTCACAAATAAACACAATTGTGGTTGTGTCTCTACTGCTAATCACTGTGTATGACATGTTGTTGCTTCTTAATATATGTGTACCTTATGAATATGTACATATAATCTATGCATTGACAAACAGAAAAGGGACTGATTAAAGGTCAAATGACTAGAACTATATTCACAAGTAATATAAGCACCCCTTTAAAGGTAATGACATTTTCCATAAATGTGATTTCAGCTAAAGAAAGCAAACACAGATAGCATGATTGACTCTGAAATTCATAGCTTAGGAAGTTAATTCACAGATTAGGACCATCACCAACATAACAGATCATATGTATAAGGTATTTATGAGGTCATAATTTAGGTTGACAGTTAATTTGCTGGAAGCGTTTTTAATGTACATTGTTCTCCACTTTAGAAATTAAATAATAAAATAAATAAAATGCTGTTCTTTCCTTCAGTTCTGCCTAATGCAATACTACACTGATAACCTCACACTGAAGAGATGATGAATTGTTTAACAGAACTGTGATATAAATAGCTAAATTCTCTAATGTGCTCAGTTTCTAAATTTTCTGAAGCTGTTCCCTGCTCCCAGATGAGTTTACCTGGTTTGAGTGCAGTACCAGTGGAAATTAATTTTCTTTTTCTCTTGAAACGTAGTACTGTATTATATCCCTTGACATAGATAGATATCACGATTTTAAAATGTCAACCACCAAATGTATTATAGGAAGAGTTTGACCTATTTAACTATGTTGAAGTAATTTTTCTTTTTCAGCACATTAGTTTTTTAGTCTTGAAATTGTAGTTCATAGGTTAAAATAATAGAGAAGTTTAAAGACTTCTTAAATATGTATATCTCTCTCCTTTGCCTTGAAAAGTGTCTTTTCCTTTCAGACTACAGAAAATAAATAGGGGTGTTATATTGTTTGCGAAGAATTGTATACTCTCAAGCTTTGCTGATTTAAGTTTCAACACAGAAAACGTAGTAAAACTGCTAAATAATTTCACCATAACTAGAATGTGTGACTTATTCAGTATGAGTACATATGGAATCTCTCTTTAAAAATTATTTTCTAAGTTAAATTTCTGGGTATAATTTAGATACACATAATGATCATGTTCATCACACAGAATTTGTACCTGTACTGATATATTTTGCTTCTTGTTTGTTTATGCAATCTTCTCCCCTCCCTTCAACTCTTCTTTCCCTCCTTATTTACGAGGCTTGGTTTCGATTTTATCCCTCTTTTACTGTTTTTCCTTTTTCCTTTCTTCCTTTTTCCCCCTTCTCCTCTCTAGCTCCTCTTTCCTTTTGAACAATTTCTTCCTACTTCATAATACGCATCATATGTTTTGATCCTTATTTGCTCTTTCGATTTCTCACACCAGAGAGACAATGTGATATTGACACATTTATGTCCCATTTATTTCACTTAAGAGTATGGTCTCAAGGTGCATCTATTTGCCTAACACAGTCTCAAGTTTAGCCTTAATGGCTGAATAGTACTTCATTGTATAAAAAACCACATACTTTTTACCTATTCCTTGTTTGATGGGCATTTGGGTGGTTTCCAAGATGCAGCTATTGCAAACTATACTACTCTCATGTATCAATGTGACATGATGCTTTTAATTCTTCTGGGGTTACAAAGACCCTTTAATAATTATCCAAGTAATGTATACTAGCGATTATGAAATCATTCTCTAATAGCTGGCCAGTGTTAAATATAATTGATACATTATTATTTCTTGTGTAAACTACAATCTTCTTTGGCACCAGAATTTTATTACTTTCCTTTCAATATTAACTATAAGAGGACTGTGACAAGCAGGAAGCACTAAACTGGAGAAGAGCACCCGGGATGCCGGCCACACACAGCAAGAACTACCAAGCAATCGTCCCTGCTGCTTAGATTCACCTATCTCCCCAGGACAGTTGTTTAAAACCAAGCAGACCTGTTTTTGACAGGGTTTCCATGAGTGGAGTTGAAATCTCTGCATGTAAAGCCACAGTTCCTGACAATAGAATTCTCATGTTGAAATGTTTTAAGAAAAGGTAGCTGTAGCATTTTCCAATTACACTACTTGATTTCTAAGTGAAAATAAGTATGCATTAAAATTATGAAGAAAAATAAAGAACATATAGTGTTGTTCAATGCATGAAACAACAGTAACCTTAGAATCAGAGCAGGAGGACACAGGGCCTTTGAAGGAAGTAGGCTAGAAGCGCATTCTAGGCAAAGGATAAAGCATCACTTTTGAAGGTGAACTGCAGTGAAATCAGAGTGGGGGATAAATTTCTCTTTCAGTAGTATGTAAATTAGAAAACTTAACATTCTGTTTTAAAGCCACTAGCAATGATGGGAAAAGCCCTTATTTTTGAAATTTTAGGTTGCTGAGCTCACAAAAAAATGTAAGAAATAGTTACCAAATTAAAACAAGGATGGACCTCAAAACCAGAGTGTTGACCTCATGAGCTCTTGCAGCACCTTTTGTGGTAAGGCTTTTCCATGTAGGGACATGCGATCAGGCCCCACCCTTTGCATAGTAGAGGCCTAGAGTAATTCTGCTGCCCAATTCAGAGCGTTTTAAAAGCTAAATTGACTATCAGTCCACTATATGATCTAGGGAAATAAAACTTACTAGCAGAGAAGAAATCAATTCTTTTTGTCTTTTAGTCTTAGATATGAGATGATTTTAAAATGGAAAAGTACCACATCCGATTTGTGTTATAAATTTAACTACATCTTCATGGCCCAAGGGGTTCTAGATAGGAAACTACTAACGATAGCGAGATTGTGCTATGTAAGTGATACCACTAAATGCAAGAAACAGTGTAAAATCTTTGTAGTGGAAAAGGAGTTCAATCTATACTGCAAAATATTTTACAAGCGTGTTACTAAAATGAATTTTGGACTCTAAAATTTCAGACATGGAAGATAACATCATTTGAATCCAAGAATTTCGTGTAACATTTTGGTTAGATGTCTCTATCTCTATCTGTCTGTCTGTCTGTCTATCATCTATCTGTCATAATTAGACAAAAGACACAAGAATTATCTTAAATACCATCAAGGAGCAATACTAGAAGTTGAAATTTTAATTAGTAAAAACGTCTAAAATGGTATTCTATATGAAAAAGCACAAATAAAAGGAAATAAAAATATGAAGATGTATCAAGAAAACAGAAAAGAGTGGGAGATCTGGCATGTGCTCATAGGAATTACAGAAAGGGATAGTGGAGGAAATATTGAGAAACAACATTTGGAATTTTCTAAAATGTTAAGAATACATTAATTCTCATGTCAGAAAATCACAAGTATTAAACACAATAAAATTAAATGGAAGGCAGTGAGGAAATCAATATGTAGGACTACGACTGTAAAACTAAACTGATCCAAAATCAAAGTGAAGGTTTTTAAAAAGCAAAAGAAACTACCATTAGCATACCTCACAGATCAAGAGAAACATTTCTTAAATTCATCTGGATCCAGAAGAGACCCAAAATAGCAATAGCAATCTTGGGCAACAAGAACAAGTCAGATGGAATTACAATCCCTGACCTGAAATTATGCTACAAAGCTACTGCAATGAAATCCACATGGTACTGGCTAAAAAAGCAGACCAGAAGATCAGTGGAACAGACTGGAAGACACAAACACAGGGGCTGGAGATATAGCTCAGTGGAATAAGCGCTTGCCTAGCAAGCACAGCGTCCCGAGTTCGATCCCCAGTACCGCAAAAAAAAAAAAAAAAAAAAAAACTGAAACACAAACACAACCACAAACACACTCAGCCACCTAATCTTTGATAAAGGGGCCAAACAGACTCACTGGAAGAACGACAGTTTCTTTAATAAATGGTGCTGCAAAAATTGGTTTGCCACCTGCCAAAGACTGAAAATAGATCCAACTCTATCACCATGCACCAAACTCAAGTCAAAATGGATCACAGATCTCAATATTAATACAAAAACACTAAATCTATTGGAAGAGAAAGTAGGTAAAAACCTTGAAGGCATAGGGGTAGGTAGAGTGTTCATGAACAAAAACTAAACTACCCATGAAATACTTCAAGGAATCAACAACTGGGATCTCATCCTACTGAAAAGTTTCTGCTCATCTAAAGAAATCACCAGCAGAGTAAAAATAAAACCCACAAATTGGGAAAACATTTTAGCTGATTGTCCCTTGGACAAAGGTCTTCTATCTAGAACATATAAAGAATTAAAAAACATCAGCCCCTCCAAATTCAAAGACCCAATCCAAAAATGGGCATCTGAGATGAATACACACTTCTCAGATGAAAAAATACAAATGGTAAATGAATACATGAAAAAATGTTCACCATTAATCATTCGAGAAATGCAAAATAAAACAACACTGAGATTTCACTTCGCCCCAGTAACAATGGCTATCATCAAGAAATCAACCAATAACAAATGCTGGCGAGGCTGTGGAGAAATAGGAATTCTTCCCCACTGCTGGTGGAAATGCAGACTGGTGAAACCACTGTGGAAATTGGTTTGGAGATTCCTCAGCAAACTAGGTATAAAAGTCCCATTCAACCCAGCTGTTCCCCTTCTGGGTATTTTCACAGAAGATCTGAAAACATCATATCGCAGTGATACATGTGCACCCGTATTCATAGCGGCACAATTTATAATTGCTTAATTGTGGAAGCAACCCAAATGTCCATCCACTGAGGACTGGATAAAAAAAAATTGTCCTACTTTTATGTAATGGAGTATTACTCAGCTATAAAAAAGATTAAACTCAAGGCTTTTATAGATAAATGGTCACAACTAGAGACCATACTCATAAGTGAATTAAACAAGACCTCCATGTATAAGCAACATATTATTTCAGTAGTGTAAGAACCTGAAGGAATGAATCAAAACTAGGAGGTATGATAGACATTGTGAAATGAAAGGAAAATGCTTAAAAGTAAGGGGCAACTGGGGTATGGGAAAGGAGAAGGGAAAGAGGGGGAAATCATGTATGTATGTATATACAGGATAGCTAACAGTTGTACTACTGTCTTCTATTGTTTTACTGAAAGGAACAGTTAATGATTACTGGTTTGACGATTATTGCGTGTCTCTATTTGTTTTCCTGAGAAGCCACTTTGAAGATATCAACAGTAATACAACAACCATTGTTAATTTCCTACCACTTTGTGTGTAACTCTGTATTGTGTGTATTGTTCTTACACTATTTTGTAAATGGGTGTCTGTTTGTTAATGTTTTCTTCCTTTGTGTTATATATATATATATATATATATATATATATATATATATAAAACACATCCACCCCATTGCATAGTTTTTGCCACTTTACTAAGCAGCTCTCACTGTCCTTCATTGTGAGCATTCTCCTGGCTGCCTTGCTGCTCTAAATCCTTTTTTAGTAAGTTTGACTTCGGTCAGTGTCACGTGGTACCAGATGTTTTTATGAGCCTCCCTTTCTGTTGGGTGACAGGCAGCAGCAGCGTTCACCGCATTCAGGGTTACATCTCATAAAGACAGTCATGAAAATAGCACTTCCACAACTGGCCGGAAAGTACAAACATGATAGGATAAGAGAGCTCAAAGAAAAAGCAAGCATTTTGAGTGGGATTAATTGCAATGTGTCTTTTACTATAGGATAGTTTTAAATTTAAGTATTCTCTGTGTTTTTTATTACACTGCACAGAAGAGAGTAGCTAACATCAAACTGAGTTGGAAAAAACTGAAAGCTTTCTAAGACGTGGAAGAATGTCCACTTCATAACTTTTACTAAAAAACAACATACTAGCAGTACTAGCCAGAGCAATAAGGCATGAATAAGTAGTAGAAAGTATCTAAATTGGAAATACAGACTTCAAATTGTTGCTGTCTGTAGGTGACTTATCCTGATGTATAGAAAATCCCAAAGACTCCATTAAAAAGCTATTAGAATTAATAAAAGAATTCAGCAAAATTACAGTAAAGTCAACATCACTGCTATAATCTGTAGTAATTAAGGAAACAATGGATTTATAATAACTACAATGATATTAAGTAACTAAGAATAAATTTAACCAAAGAATGTAAAGATCTCTGGAACTAAATGTGTAAAACACCGATAAAAAAAATTGCACTACACACACACACAGAAAGTAGAAAGACAAACTATGTTCAAGGATTGGAAAAATCGTTATTGTTAAAATATCCATATTACCAAAAGTGATCTACATATTCAATTCAGTGTTGTTGATTTCACTTTTTCAAGTATTTGTGAGAAATTTTTGAAACTGCAATCATCAAGGAAATTATCCTATAACTTTGTGTCCTCATTTCCTCTTTTAGTTATATTTTCATTGCTGAGACAAAATCTCTAATAGCAAAGTTAAAGGAGGAAAGGTTTATTTGGCTCATAGTTTTGTAGAGGATTCAGTCCATAGTTGGCTGACTCCTAGGCAGGGTGGCGTGGTAGAGGGGAAGTGAAGAGGAGAAACAGTTCATGGCAGGCAGAAGGAGGAAAGCAGCAAGCTACAAGCAACTACCGATGACCCCCTTTCTGTCCTTCACATCTTATCTAGGCTGACCGCCCTTAGGGTGGGTAGCATCACATCGAGGCAGGGGCATCCTTAATCTTACACAGAATTATGTGATCCTAGCATCAGACACTCCCAATCTAGCCACCTCTGAAATGCCTGAGACATGACAACATGAGACTTTGGGAGGACATCCAGATGCAAGCCATAACTCACTTTCTTTCTTTCTTTCTTTCTTTCTTTCTTTCTTTCTTTCTTTCTTTCTTTCTTTCTTTCTTTCTTTCTTTCTTTCTTTCTCCTTCCTTCCTTCTCTTCTTTCATTTTTCTCCTCTTGTCTCCCTTCCTTCCTCTCATCCCCTCCTCCCCCTTCTTTCTTTTCTTTTTGTTGTTCTTTTTATTAGTTTTGTTATTAGAGTAATGGTGGCCTTATAACATGTGTCTGAATGAATTCTTTTCTCTTTTTTGGTAATAATTTAAGAATAAGTTGTACTATATACTCTCAAATTGTTTGGTAGAATTTAGAATTACATCTATCTTGTCACTGTCTTTTCTTTGATGGAAAACTTTTTTATACTAATTGAATCTCCAAATTACCAGTGATGTCATTCACAAAACTAAAAGAAATTAATTTTATGTTAAAACATCAAAGCCCTAAAGAGCCAAACACATTTTAAGCAAAAATAGCAAGGCAGGAGACATTATGCTATTCTACTCAAAGAATGAATACTGTGCACTTTTGTAGGCAACGTTGTATTATATTGACATACAGACACCCATAAACCAATGGCACAGAATAGACAGCCCAGAAGCTGATCAATTCATGTTTAGCCAATATTTTTCAACAAATGCATTTACAAAGAAGAATGAAATTACATCTCTGTCTCTTAAAAATTACAGAAATCAAATGAAAGACCTGAAACTAGAACAATATTGAAAGAAAATATAGAGAAACTGCCTCAGAACATTGGGCGGGCATTTTGGAGAATTGAGCCAGACCTGCAATACATAGGAAAATAAAGTAAAAATATATCATGAGATTATATCAAACTGAAAATGTTCTTCACATCAAAGTGCAAAGCAAGAAATTAAAAGAGTCAAGCAAAAACTTAAAAAGTGGGAGAAGATATCTGCAAAATGCATATATAAGAAAGAATCAATAGTAATACATAATCAAATTAAAAATGAGCTGTAGACCTGAATAGACATTTTTGAAAGAAGATATATGAATGATCTGTAGGTACATGCAATAATGTTCAAAATTCCTAATCATCAGAAAAGTTTGAATTAAAATAATAAAATGTCATTTCAATACAAAAAATATCTATATCAAGACGATTAAAGGTAATGTATGCAAGACAGGATAGTAAATGTGTAGAAATTAGCCTTTACACACTCGGTAGGTGTAAAAATTAGCACAGCCATTATGGAAAATGTCTGGAGATGTTCCTCCAAATAAATAATGGACATATCCTGTGACTTGGAAGGAATTTATATCATTTAATTTGGAGAGACATCTGAACTCTTCTGCTTACAACAAAAGTACTCCTTAGAGCCAAGCAATGGAAACAATGTAAATAAATACACATGGATGAATGGAGAAAAATATGGCATATACCCTGTGGAATACTATTCAGTCATAAAGAAAAACAGAATCTTACCATTTGAAATAATATGGATAGAACTGTGCCTCACTGTATATGTGAAATAAGCCATACACTGAGAGGCAAGTGATACATGACCTTACTTATAGGGTAACCTAAACACTGATCTCATTGATATTGAGAGTGTAATCTTGAACATAAGAATTTGGGGAATGTAAAGTGAAGAGGGGTGAATGTGAAGAGGCTCATCAATGGATAGGAAATTGCAGTTAGATCAGAGTAGGATGTTTTGGTGTCCTTTTGTACAATGGGATAGCCTTTACACAATGTACTTTATATTTCAAAAGAGCTAGAAGAAAAATTGAGAGTTTTCACCATAAAGAAATAAGTATTTCATTAGATAGATGCACTTAATTTGATTCCAGTGCTTCACACTGCACATATGTAAGACAATATCACATGGGGGCATTTTCATGTGCATAATTTTTATTTTTTTTCAGTTTAAAGTAATGTAATAAGATGGTTGCAAGTATTTTAAGCTAAATATTTGATATCCTTATCTTTTCATATGTTACATCCAAATTATGTTGAGTTTATCCAAAGGATTTTTTAATTAAAATCCATTCCTGAAATTCACAATAACAAAATTATTACTGAGATTTTAAAAGTATCTTAAAATTATCTTAACAGACACATATATCAAGATTCAATCACGTTGAAACTTAAAATTGGACAAATGGAAATACTCAGAAAAACAAGAAAAAAAATCCAAATTCACTAAGAAATGCAACATTGAAAATCTATCTTTAATAATATCAGTTTATATTATATACAATAAAAGTGAGTTTAAGAAAAAGCACTGTTAAATTAAAAATCAGTTTATTTATTGGAAACTAGATTCAGTAAATATAAGATACAGCAAATTTTAAAATATGAAGACAAATTAAAAATGTTAAACTGTCTTGGTTATTTTTATCCATATACACAGATATGAACATAGAATATCCACATTCTTTCCCCAACAAACGTTGAAAACTTGTAAAAGTTAAACAGGAAGTACTTCAGAAAGTTCTCAAGTTCTTAACATATGTCAGCACATGGGCTTCTATCTGCATCTCCTATTAAAACAAGTTTCAAAATCTAATAAAATGGACAAACTCAAATATTTGATGGATGAGAAAGAAATACACAAATTGGTCAAGACATATGGAATGCTACTGCACCCCTGAGAGTTACTGTGGTAACTGAGAACATCATTCTGGCATCTATCTAACAATCCAAGCTCCATCACTAAATTGACATTAGAGAATTCAATCCCAGTCCAGCACTCCCATCTCCCTCAGTGACATACAAAAGGCAGCTACCATTGAGCTTCCCAGAAGACATGACTGAGATTTTCACTCTTGCCTTTCTTAGCGTCCTTGTGAAAAGAATATCTTCTGAACACTCTCTCAAGATGTGAACGGAGGGACTAGTTAAATATAAACAGTTAGATCCTTTCAGTGTTTCCAGCTGTTGGTTTTCAGTCAACTTCTTGTAATTATATATCTGAAAAATTTAAACATATCAATCAAATATATATATAAGTCAGGTTGACTGTAGGTTTCAGGTTGGCAAGTTTACAGAGTTTTAAAAATATATATATTTATATTACTACAGGTTTGCAGCACAAAATAGGTATATTTCCCCTGTGGGTTGGTACCTATACATACACATTTTAATTCTTCCAATGATTGTTCTGTTCACTCAACCCAACACATTTTAAGTCTTAAGTGAAGTTTGTTGTTTAGAAATTTGAAATGAACAAATGTATATCAAGAGTTTTGGCCAAACTCCCTTAAAATCTATTTCTGTTTATAATCCCCAGACTTCATCTCTGATATATAGATGACTTCAGATTGTACAGGTCCTATTTGGTGAGAGAAATTACCCTAAAACATTTATATTGCAGAAATTAGAGACATGGAATATAATGGGGGCTGGTCATGGTGTTGCACTCCTGTAATCCCAGCACTTGGGAGGCTGAGGCAGGAGGATGGCCATGAGATTCAGGTTCACCTGGGCTACAAAATGAGTTCAAGGCCAGCCTGAACAGCTTAGTGAAACCTTGTCCTGAAAAGGCAAAAAAAAAAAAAAAAAAAAAAAAAAAAAAAAAAAAAAAAAAAAAAAAAAAAAAAAAAAAAACCCAAAATAAAAAAATATGAGAATAGTTTCAATTCTGAGGTGTCATGTAAATTATAACAAATGTTTACATTAAAAATTATTACAGCCAATGGCACATGTTCATTTACACCTCAAAATACACCCCCTTTACTTCAAAGACACACCACCATTGTTGCTGCTTTCTGAAGTAGTTCTGAAAGTCCTCTTGTCTTTAGTTGCGTGGCTATGGCTGCCTAGATGTCTGAATTGATTCAAAGTGGCTTTCACGGTCATTTGGAGGTTAGGGAAGAGTTGTAAGTCATGAATGAAGTGGACGCGGACACACCACCATGCTTCTAGGAGCCTTCCTTTCCTTTGAATGGCACGTGCTTGTGGCATTCATCTTCACAGACATTCACAAAAAGAGGGCTTCCAGAGTTGTCAAGAACAATAGGATAGTGTGTTTGAGGAGAGGTGGAATATTTAAGTGGGATTAATGGCAATATGTGTTTTTCTATAATGCATTTTTAAAAATTTATACTGTATCTCTTGTGATTATATCTTATATCAGATACCCTTGTGTATCAGCTGCCCTGGTGAAAACATTTATTATTTTGTAATGAAGAAGAAAGCTCTTCCTGGTGGGGCAAGGGAGAGAGGAGGTGCATTCATCTCTTGTGGAAAGGAGAATTTGACTAAAGGGTTCAATGCTGTCAATCTGTGTACCAAATCCATCAGCAGCTCAGAGTTACCATCGTTTCTTCCAGTGCTTTTGTTTAATCAAGAGACTGCACAGTGTGAATATGTATTTGACACCACAACCATGTATCTCTTGTCAGCCAGGCAAGAATCACTTCACTTTAGTAACAGAAGATGGAGACTCAGCTGCCATCAAGGCTAATTGTTCATTTCTAATTTCATTTGCATATATACAGCTTTCCTCTCTTCATCTCTCTAGGGTCAATAGATCAGTTGAGCCATGGTGGTTCTTGTCCCCATAAAGACTAAGTACTAAACATAGCAGAGTCTCCTTACATTTGTGTGCCTACACATGCCATTTCCGAGGTCACTGGAGGAGGCATGGTGAGACTATGGAGAGACTGCAGAGCAGTACTGAACTGTCCTGACAGTGTTACTTGTGCAGGAGAGCAGAGGCAGCCAATCTAAACCAGGAAGGAGACAGGGGGTAGGCAGTGGTTGATACATTGTACCCTTTTGAGAAGTTTAGAAGTCTAACTAAGTGAGTCAGCAAGGGGCCTGAGTCCTCTACTTTGTAAACACCCTGAGCCTGTGCAAGAGGAAGGCACAGAGATAGTGTGGTTGTAAAGCACCTTCTCCTTTGGCAAGGAGCCTGTATACAATAAAAGGGAGACGAGGAAGGACTGACTGCGGGTTCTTTGGAGGCGCTGCAGTCTTCCCTTCAGCTTGGTTTTCCTCTCCTGGCTTCTGCTGCAGACTGTTCGGCTTCTGCCTGGGACTGTTCAGCCTTCTGGTATAATTTCTTCAGGGTTCTGTTGCAGACTCATCAGCCTCCTGACACAGACTTTCCCAGAGCACTGCAGTGCGCGGCTTGTCCTTCTTTATAATTGAGTATTACTCCTTTGCATAAAAATACTACAATTTTTTTTTACCCATTCCTTGGTTGGTGGGCATTTGGGCTGTTTCCAAGATTTAGCTATGACAAATTGTGCTGCTATAAATGTGGGTGCACATATACCACCATAGGATGATACTTTCCGTTCTGGAAAAACACCCAGAAAGGAAATAGCTGAGTTGAATGGGTCCTGCATTCCTACGTTTTGAGGAATCTCCACAGTGATTTCCACAGTGGTTGCACCAGCCCACACTCCCACCAGCAGTGGAGAAGGGTTCCTTTTCCCCACAGCCCTGCCAACATTTGTTATTGGTTGATTTCTTGATGACAGCCATTCTTTCTGGGGTGAGATGGAATCTCAGAGTTATTTTAATTTGCATTTCCCAAATGATCAGTGATGCTGAACAGTTTTTGCACACATTTATTTTCCATTTGTATTTCTTCATCTGAGAAGTGTATGTTCATCTCAGATAGGCAAATGCATGCAACTAGAGAGCATACTTATAAATGAAATAAATAAGACCCACATGTGTAAACATCATACTGTCTCCATAGTGTAAGAAAATGAAAGAGTAAACAAGATCCAAATCTGATAAAAAGAAGCAAAGACGTTCACTGCATATTGGCTAAAGGGATGAATGAACAGGAGAGCTAACTATTATGAACATATACACACTACACAAAGGCACTCCCAACTTCATAACACAAGAACTACTGGATGATTGAAGTATTTTTAGGTACTCAATATAACATGATGCAGAGAAGGAAAGAGGTATAAATAGCAAGAGATAAAAGTTTAATGCGGGCACGGAGGGAGTCAGCCCCAGAACAGCTGGGCTGGCTTTCTGAAGACAAAAGACAGGGTTGGAGCTTATATGCACTCCGAGGGGAGAGGCAGAGGGTAGCTGACGTAGGCTACTCAGCATAACTTGCTAAAGGGTGATTGGATCATCTTGGGTGCACGCAGGCTTTGGCAAAGGCAGCTGGGAAGAAGAAACTACAGGGGTCTCTGGGAAGAAGGAGCTAGGCACCATTATACCTCAGTATTGGACCGTTGCCATGAGGACTGAGCAGGTCTCAAGTGGGGGACCTGTCACTGGACATGAAAGATGAGAAAACAAACATAATTATGGCAGAGGACCTTAGTACCACAGTATGACTATTAGATCAGTTAGCAAAATATCAGTAAAAAAAAATCAGAGTTCTATAATACCTTCAAATGAATAGACTTAATATACCTATAAAGTGCTCCATCCAACAATAGATACAGATTCTTTTCAACAGCATATTGAACCTTCTACAAAATATACCACACTGGCCATTAAAACAAACCTGTGTAAATGTGAAAACTGAGATTATATTATGCATATTGTCAGATCATAGAGCAATAATACTAGAGTTAGCAACAAAAGGAAACACAGAAGTTAAGAAAATGAATGCAAAGTGAGCAATACACTATTAACCAAACAGTGGGTTATAGATGAAATCAAGGAAGAAATGATACTTCTGATAAATAAATGACAATGCCAGCACAGCATGACAGAACTTGTGGGACACAATGAAAGTGGTCTGAAAGGGAAAGCTTACAGCTGTGAACATCTGCCTAAGTAAAACAAAGCAAGCTCAAATAAAGAGCCTAATGATTCACTACAAAGTTTTAGAAAAAGTAAGGACAATCCAAGACCAACGCTGGTAAAAGGAATAAATTTAAAGATCCAGACAGAAATCAATGGAATTGAGGCTACAAAACTAAAAGTGAATATACTTAAGCTTTGGTTCTCTAGAGAATAAAAAAGTGGGTAAACCTGTGGTCAATCTAACCAAAAAAAGAAAAGACCAAATCAATGCAATTACAAATGAAAACGGTGAAATCACAAGAGATACTGCCAAAATAAAAAGAGATTATGAACAACTGCTTCACAAACAGTTTTATTATGTACGCTAATAAAATAGAGAATTTAAAAGTAGATAGATACTTACGAATTACCAAAACTGAAATGAGAAGATTTTAAAACCCTGAATAATCCATTGATAGGCCATGAAATTGAATCATTAAAAAAAACAAAAAACTATCAACAAAAAAGTCTGTATCCGTATGGACTCATGACTGAATTCTACAAAACCTTCAGGGAAGAATGACCACTAGTATTTCTCAAGCTCTTTAGTAAAAGTAAAGAGGAAGTAGTACCCCCAATGTCATTCTTGGAAACTAACATTTCCCTGATTCCAAAACCAGACAAAAATCCAACCCAAAAAGAAAATTATAGATCAACGTCTTTAATAAATATAGATTCAAGAATCCTCAACAAGATACTAGCAAAGAGAATGCATCAAATCATCAAAAAGATCACACACCATGCCCAAATAGGCTTCACACTAGGGATGCAAGGCTGGTTTAACATACACAAATCAATAAATGGAATATAGCACATCAAAAGTTGCAAAAACATCATATGATCATCTCAAGAGATGCAGAAATGCCTTGACAAAATCCAACATTTTTTCACAATAAAAAGTGAAAAAAGTGGGTATAGAAGAACCTTAGCCAGACAAGAGTTCTTCACGACAAACAAACTGCAAGTATCACATTCAATGCAGGAAAATGGAAAGCTTTCCCTGTAAAATCAAAAATTAGACAAGGGCACTCACTACCAGCATTCTTGCCCAGCATATTACTTGAAATATTAGCAAGACTAATAAGGCAAGAAAAATAAATAAAAGTGATATATACAGGAAAGGAAAAGGTCAAATTATTATTGTTTGCAGATGACATTAGTCTCTTTAGACAAGGCCCCCAAAATCCACCAGTCTTAGAATTAATAAGCAAATTCAGTAATGTAGCAGGATGCAAAATCAAGAAAACAAAAGTCAATAGCATTCTTCTACACTAATAACTCACTGAGAGAGAAATTAGGAGAAAAAATATCATTCACAATAGCACCAAGAGCAATGAAATTCTTTGGAATTAATCTGACAAAGGAAGTGAAAGACCTCTGAAATGCAAACTACAGTAGTCTGCAAAACAGATATTGAAGAGGACATTAGAAAATTGATAGCTATCAGGTATTCCTGGATAGGCAGAACTAATAGAGTCAAAATAGTCATGCTTCCAATATTGATTTACAGATTCAGTGCAGCCCCAATTAAACACTGCAGCATTCTTCACAGAACTGGAGCAAACAGCACTAACATTCATACTGAACCAAAAAAGATGTAGCGTAGCAAAAGCAAACTTGGGTAACAATAGCAAAGTGGGAGGCATTACAGTCTTCAAGTTATATTAAAAAATCACAATCTTCAAGTTATATTAAAAAGCTACCATGAAAAAGACAGCAGAGAAGTGACACAAAAACAAAAAAGAGGAGTGATGGATCAGAACAAAGGATGCAGAAACAATCCTAAGCACACGCACCTATTTGAACTATCACAAAGGGTTTAAAAACATACAATGGAGGAAAGATAGCCTCTTTAATAAATAGTGTTGCTCATACTGGCTATGCACATTCAGAAGACTGAGTCTAGATCCATATCTTTCAGCACATACTAACTGAAAATGGATCCAAGAACTAAATTTTAAAACAGAAATACTTAATGTACTAGAAGATAAAATAAATAAAACTCTTGAAGTAGTAGATATGGGCAAGGACTTGCTGTGTAGAATACCAGTTTTATAGGAAATAGCTCTGAGAATCAACAAATGGGATCAGATTAGATTAAATATCTTCTGAACAGCAGAAAAAACAACCAAGAGAGTGAAAAAGGAAACCTACAGAATGCAGAAAAAAAAGTCAGCTTTTCTTCTGAGAATTAATATCTAGAATATATAAAGAGCTAAAAATGAAACAAATTCAATCCCCCCAAATGAAGGACTAATCAATCAAAGAAGGAGCAAGCAAAATGAATAGAATTTTCTCAGAAGTACATATTGGTAACAAGTACATAAAGAAATGCTCAACATCACTGGTCATTAAAGAAATGCAAATTTAAAAAAAACACTGAGATTCTGTCTCATTCCAGAAAGGGTGACCATTATTAAGAAATCAAACAATAACAAATGCTAGCGAGGCTGCAGGGTAAAAGGAACCCCTCTATATTGGTGGTGGGGATTAAAGAAATGCAGACACTCTAGAAATCAGCATAGTAATTTCTCATACACAAAACATAGAAAATCAGTCTTACCCAGCGAATCCCCTTCTCGATATCTTCCCCAAAGGGTTCAAGACTTCATATTGCAATGGTACATGCATACCCATATTTATCGCAGCATGATTCATAACTAAATCTTGGAAGTGACCTAAATCTTGGAAGGGTCCATCAACACATAAATCAATAAAGAAAATATGGTATTTATACACAATGGAATACTACACTACCTTAGAGAAAGATAATGTTATTTGTAAGACAATAGATGCCCCTTAAAGTCATAATGTTAAGTGAAATAAGTTAGACACACCAGCTTAAATGTCACATGGTTTTTCTTATATGTGAAACCTAAATTATAAATAAAAAGCAAAATAAAAGGTAACAGGAAGTAGGGAGATGGGTTCTTCTCAAGTGGGAAGGGGCTCGAGAGGGAGGGAGGCGGGATGGGAGTGGGAGGAGATGAAGAAAGGAATTGCGATGTGTTACACACATGTACCAACTCCCCACAAGCAGTGTGAGCATTACGTACTGCACATGCGTACCAATAACGTATTGCACAGGACCCCATTAACATGTACTCTTTTTATGCTTTTATAAATCAGCAAAAAGAAATTTTTTTAAACAGCCAGAGAGTTGAGAGACATAACTCTTCTCCAAGCAAGGAAAGTGCTAGAATAAATTATTCCTGTACAGTCTCTCCACGGTGAGGTCAAATTAACAGTGGCAACCGTTCAGTGTAGAGAACTCTTTGACACAAGAAAAGGGTGTGAAAAAGCCTTAAAATCAATTCTCGTTTCTCACTTCCTGAAGTCTCCCTGGAGAGTGGGAAGCAAGTGCATGGG
Organism: Dinomys branickii; assembly: GCA_004027595.1. Taxonomy (NCBI): domain Eukaryota; kingdom Metazoa; phylum Chordata; class Mammalia; order Rodentia; family Dinomyidae; genus Dinomys; species Dinomys branickii. The sequence continues at coordinate 85,002 of PVLD010002695.1, read as the reverse complement.
AAGAGATGCCCGATAAATGCATTTCCTGGTTCCAGTGACTCAGAGGATGAGGAGCCCTGTCCAACCTGGCCAGAGGTTTCACAACCCTTAAATGTCACTCCCAAACTAAGCAACAATGGACAGGTCAGTCCTTCTACCTCCCATCGATCACTTTTCCATGGAAGTTTTGTAAGTATCTGGCTTTCCTATGAAACTCACGCCTACTTTACATATAGTTGCAAATTAGTCATCTCTGTATTTCTTACTAGCATTTAACATAAAAATTTTCCACAATAATTACTCAATAAGTGTTTGTTTCCTAGTTAAATTAAGTCCCCAAGGTCATTGGTTCAGGGAACTGCAGTCTCAGGAGCAGAGGGATATTGTTTCAATGGTAACTTTGTGTTCCTTCAGCAGCTATAGAGTAAACCCATGGCTAAGAATCTTTTCATGCAGTCAATTATAAAACAACAATAGATGTAACTGCAGAGTGTACTCATAAGTGAAAGAAATCAGACTCCCACGTGTAAACATAGTATTCTCTCACTAGTGTGAGAAGCTGAAAGAATAAATAAGATCCAAAATGTACAACATGTATCATGAGTTGGGAAGAAGCTGCACAAAAGAAAAGAGAAACTGGAACAGAGGAAGGGGAAAGGAAGGAAAAGAAAACAATATATCTTACACAAGATAGTTAATAGTTATATAGCTAGTTTCTCTTAGTTCATTGAAAAGAAAGGTTTGTGCTAATATTGTTTGGACACTATTTCTTGCCTATATCTTGCACTCTGAATAACTACTATGAAGATAATGATATGCAATATATTAATTGTTGTTGGTGTCCTACTAGACAATTTTGAAAATCTGTTTTATTGTTATTTGGGTTTTTTATTCTCTTTAGAATAAAAAAAGAAATTAAAAACAACAACAACAAAAGGAGGCAAAAATTAATTGCCTTTTTTAAAAACTAACTTCTAAATAGATTCTCTCTCTGGGTTATATATGGATAAATCTCTTGCCATTCAGTGTTCCAGGAACATTGCTGAATGTTCCATGAACAGCAAGCTTAGCAATGATATGAACATTATATACAGATCTCCATATATACTTTTAGGATAGCGTTTTGCACTACTATTAATTTTTTTATGGCTACACTAAGATTTACCTGTATTTATATTAACCTTGCTTTTCTTACAACATGCACTTGGATAACAATGCGCCTCAGCTTCTACTTTTATTTTTCAGAAATGCATTTTATTGACAATAACACAAAACCAGCTAACACATAGATTTATTTTTCTCACTTAATAGAAAGTCTGGCGCTGAGAAGAGAATGGTGTTTAAGTTCAATGATGATATCAGGAATCGGACTTTTCAGTATTTGTGTGCCATTCTGGGGTGCAGCTTTCTCCCTGAACGTTGCTAGAGAGCTTTATTTATTTATACACTCTGGGCCAGAAAGAAAGAAATGGGGAAGTGCAAAGGAGGCACGTCTGCCAAGCTTCTCACTTTTAAAGAAGACATCTTGGAAGTTCTTCCCAGAGAGCACAGCATTTTTTGTGCTGACCAGAACTGGGTTACATAGCCATTTCCTCACTGAATGGTGGAGAGAGAAAAACGCAAACACATTGTGAATGCTTTGGTTAATCGTATAATCTGTTTATAGCACACGTTTTTCATCATTGGTCACTACGCTTCTGCAATACACTTTGCACAGATCTCTGTGGCCTTGGATTTAAATACAGTGTTGCACACTATTAATTCAGATTTTTCTATATCTTTTTATAAGGCTTCTTTAATCCTGATGTATTGTTTATAATTTTTTTGTTTGTATTTTTTTATTCTCTTTAATGGTTTGATTAATCTTGCATTCTTACATCTGATAATCTGAGCAACTTCAATGATGATAAAAATACTTATCATTTTGATCTGAAACCCTGTACCATTCTTATTGTTTTTGCTTTGTTTTGTGTTTGTCCATATTGTTGGCATTTTGCTATTGTTCTTTTTCTCTTTCTTTAAATTCTCTTTAATATAAAAAAACATTGGAGGTCATATTTACTAGTACAGTATTTATTCAGTGCTATAGTAATGCTTTGCATATTAAATTAATAATCTTCGTTCTGTAGAGTATCCAGAAATAAATGGGTCCTAGATTGATTGTGTTTATCAGAAGTTTAAAATTCTCTCCTTTTGGGATTTTTGTTTAAGCATACATTAAACCTTTTCCTCTTCTTCCTCTTCTTCATCCTCCACGCCACCACCATCAACATCAATCTTTCCATCAAGAAAGAACTTGCTGTAGCAGAAGACAGTACTAGCACATAGTATTTTTGAAGTGTGTTCCTAGTATTCAAACTTATACAGTAAGGTAATTTCACAGTCAAATTATTTTTAAACGTATTGCATAAAACAAAGCCCTATCTACTTATTGGATCACTTTTACTTCCCAGTTGAATAATACATTTTTGAGTGTGGTGGGTGAGTCTGTGCCATTTCTATTATAAATCCAGGAACTGGCACAGAGTTTGGCACAGAGTAGATGGTAAATACATTGTTTTTAGAAGAGTCCTAGATTTGTCACTATGGAATGAACTGAGGGGAAATTTGAGAGAGGAAGCCTTTTTTAAACCTCAGCTTACCAAAATAATTACGATGATTATTTAAGTGTTAAAGTTTTAAAATTTACAATGCAAACTGACATGAATTTCAGATCATAAAAAAGTACAAGCATTCTATCTACTTAACCTGTTTTCCAGCTGCCAAATTAATTTTCCTAAAGGGAACCCTTTGTATCAATATCTTGGCTATCTTACCAGAGATTGTCTTTGTTTGCGTGCGTGCATACACATATACAACTTTACTGTTTTTCCCAAGTGAAAGCTACTGCATTCTTGCTAGGTAACTTGATATTTTTATGAAATGGCATCCATTGTACTGTATTTCAGAACATACATGGTTAAGTCATTGCTTTAGCAGTGGCACAGTATTTCACTATAGGGTCTGAATACAGTGAGGCATATCCTTGCTTAGGTGATTTTCTCTGAATGTCATGAGCATTTCACAGATGTAGGATGAATTCTGAGGTGTGAATTTATTGAGTCAGACTGGATTTGAATTATAAATTTAGCGGATTGCCGAATTGTCCTCCATCGGGTTGTATGACTCCCTGCTCCGTCACTGATGGACACAAATCTGCTTCCCTTTAGCCTGCACAGTACTGCGAGTCATCATCTATTCTGTACATGCCTCATAAATAATTGTTGAGTAAAGTGATCTTTTATGGACTTCAAATTTATTCTGATGGTATCTGCAGCATTATATCCTGTTTTGTAGTTCATGCTTTTATTTTCTTTTTACACGAACCTAAAATTCCTTTCTACTTTCCTTCCCTCTTCTCCTTTTTATAATTTGGTAGTCTCTTTTTTTATTTTACTAATGTCTCCCATTTTCTAAATGTGTGTGTGAGAGAGAGAGAAGGGGAGAGTGCACGGCTTCTTGTTTAAGTAAGCTTCTTTAACTCATTATAAACACATGCTTACATGTTACCCTAATTTTAGGCAAAAGAAGGAAGCAGTTTCATAAAGATTTGACACTTTATTGCAGGGCACACTTATACTGGAGGTAAAACTGTTTGATTTTAAATCTAAACTCTTTTCTCTGAAACAGGACCACTTGATTATAAACAAATTGTCTACAGAGTTTTATCCATAATTTGTGTTATAATTTATGAAGTCAAAACAATTTAACTTGAAAGGCTATATGTTATTTAATTGAGCACTGAAATGTTATCAGGTATAAACATTTTGTATAATTCCACTGGTAATACAGCATGTTTAACTTTGTTCCACCCTGTATGTAAACATTTCCAAGAAAAACTGGCTGGGATCTTTACAAGTAAAGTGGAATTAGACATCTGGAAGTTACTTACAATGTCAACTGCAATATCTATTTCTTAACTAGATACCAGCAACTTTCTTAGGGACTGTATTTCTTTTAAAAAGTTTCATCCTTACCCAACTCTGTGTGGTATTAAACATGATTGCTTCTATTTAGCAGGTGAGAATCCAAAGAGAGTGAAGTACCCATCTTATCAGGACAGAAATTGGCATTTCTCATAATTCCAACTGAAATCAAAGCCCCCTATTCTTACTGTGAAGTAATGATATTGCCAAATTTAGTGGAATAAAATCAACTCTTTCAATGCAAAATGTGCGAATTGATCAAGGGGACAGTGATGATTGAGAGGGATTTAAGTGATAGTACGAATTGTTTGTTTTCAAGCTAAACTATGCCTGATATAGGGAGTCTACTATATAAGAGTCAAGGGTTTGAGGTTTCTTGCCATGAAACAGTGAAAGCAAAGCGTTTGTGGATATTATGAGGAAATAATAATGATAGTTTAATACCACCAAATAAACACTGTAGCGCCCCCCCAAACTATCAAGTGAAAATTAATTAAAGTTCACTTGGACTAATCAGAATTAAATGACACTTGTCATCCACTGACAAAAGGTAAAGATTAGATAAATTTAGCTATTAAATGTAAATTTTCTGAAATATTGTCCTAATTAAATCTGAAGAGTTGTGTGTTCCTAAATGAAGAACTTGCTTAGTTTTCCTTCCAAAAATATCCAGTTTAATGTAATAAGTATGGGGCTGGGGATATAGCTCAGTGGAATAAGTGCTTGCCTAGCAAGCGCAGGGTCCTGAGTTCGATCCTCAGTACTGCAAAAAAAAAAAAAAAAAAAAGTAATAAGTAACTAATTAGTGTGGCAGTTTCCTAGGGAAGAGAAATCCTTGATATTTTCAGTAAATTAAAACAGACATTACATTATTTTGTTTATCTTAGTAGGGATTATTTCAGTATGTATATTAATTATATATATTTCATATGTGAAGGAGATGCATGTATAAAGTTCCACTTTCTGTAGTATATCATTTTTATTTAAAGGAAACCTGCCTATTCTCAGACCTTCATTGGTCTTAAACATCAACAGAATGTGGGAGATATTTTTGGATACAAAGCATGTATGACTGAGCTTGATTTCACAGCTATATATTAGGCAAATAAGTTTCTTGACTCTTAGATCCCATCAAAGGGGAAAGAAAATGACTCTAAAAGTTTTAATTTGTGTCATGAATTGAAGATTTATGTTTGGGAGTATGTGGCAAATGGCGGGTGCTGAGGGCTAGCTTTACACGGTACAAGAAGGCATAATTAATTTTTAATAAATTAGCACAAAAATAAATTGAAAGTCTGTCCTAGGCCTACATGACTTGTGACGTGGGCCCTGGCTGACTTAGGGACAGATTAGTCTTTAAGTCAATGGCCAGAGCTGAGGCCAGCAAACAGCCTATGAAGTTCTGGTGACTCAGAGATAACATAGCAGCTGAGGACCCTGACTTGTGCAAGTTCTGTCTCCCTCAGTAATCACACTCAGCAGCCAAGTAGGTTACCAGGCTACAATGATCTGTTCCTGTGTGAGTTCCCAAAAATGCATCGTTCCTCAATTCTTTTATTTTATTTTAAAGAAAAGAAAAATAAACAATAAAAAGGATGGCATAGAAGTTCACAACAAGATTGTAGGAGAGTAACAATGCTTAGTACATTGAGTCTTGTTATCTTCAAAGTAGCTGCTCGTAATACAAGATCTAGGCATGAAAGATTGATCAAACAATATAGTCATACACCTTTCCTTTCAACGAGCTAATAGCAATTAGTAGAATAACTATCTTAAGTATTTCATGTGTAGAAAAAGGCAAAAAAAAAATATGTATACACCAGCACAAGATAACTCCTAAATTCTTGAATCTTGACCGCATGAGCAGTTGACTCCTACTGCTTCTTATAGCTCACCAGCCCCACCCAATAAACCTGTGCACCTTGTAAAAGCCAAGGACACCAGGCCTCATGGTCTTAGCCTGTTGTTGGGCTTTGACCATCCTGGCGCTCCTTGTAACTAAAATACATGTTTTGTCTCTGTTTTATTCTGTCATCCTACTTCCGAGCAGGAGTTTGGCAGTCCTAGGCCTGGTCTTCAATAGGTAGGCACTCAACTGTAAGCCTATGACAGGCTAATACAGTGCACCTCTTTAGAGCAATTCAGTAAAACTTATGCAATCCTAACATCACAGCCAAGGGGACTGAACAATTTATTTTTTCATTCATTTATTCATTTCAATGGTAAATTACATTTAGTGTCAAGCAATTTTCAATATCAAAGTTTCATTTTTCTTTTTTTTTGTTACTGGGACTCGAAATCAGGACCTTGTGATGCCAGGCAGGCACTTATGCCACTGAGATATATCTCCAGGTTCAAGGTTTTAATATTTGCTTCTCATAATCTTCTTTCCCCCATACTCACTTGATGGATGCTGTCTTCTCTGATGATCCTTAGAGCTAGCACAAGAGTTAGGCTTCCCTTTATTGTGGGCATCTTCACCTTCGATTTTATATTTTCTTGCCTTTTTATGAATTATTTCACCATGAAAATATAAATTTGCAAAGGCCAGAGTTTGTGTCTTTGTTTACAACTGCACAAATAGGTTCCAATTTATGGATGACCTATTGCATGAGAATAAATATACTGGAATAAATGAATAAATAAAATATTCCATGGAATAATATGTGGTTTTAATTTGTGGTTGTCATAAAATATCCTTTCTAACATCCATTAATGTCAATATGTTGTTTCGTGTTCATGAATATGAAATAGTTTCCATGTTTTGGATTAGGATATTTTGACATTCAAAATAATGCTACATGAGCATCTTTATACATGAATATTGCTGCCTGGTTCTATTGCTTCTTTAGGATGAAATCCTCCAGTCATAAAGCTTGATTGACTGATTCACATTTCATGACTTAAATATTTTGACACGAACTGTAGATTTTTTGGAAGCAGCTAGCCCAGTACTCTGCTGCTAACAACTCATGAGATATTTGTTTAATGGAGTGTATACTTTTTTAAATAAAGAAACGAGTGAGATACATATAGGAAATTTGAGAAATGAGGTAGTTCAGGGCCCTCTATGATAAGCACTTGAACTGTAAGCACTGGAGTCATGAACTGCATCCAAGATCAATTTCACAGTGAATAGGACAGTCAGAAATGACAACTGCGGATGAGCTTGGTGGAAGCAGAAGGTAGAGAAAACCGTGATCTAAACAAACCACTGACTGAACACAAAATAGGTTAAAACGTTCAATGAATATGGTTCTCATTTTAGACTCTATTTTAACCAAGATTAATATGAATGTAGAGCGATTTTAATATGTGTTCTGCTTACCATACTGTCATGTGTGAAAACTAAACGACTACCTAAAAGTGTCCTTTTAAGAAATATAAAAAGTCATGTGTTTTGGAACTTGTTCACTTAAAGGATTATGTAATTTTCTCACTTTGCATTGTTAATTGGTACAAATCAAGAATTTAAAATTTTTGTTGTCCAAAGCATCAGAATACCCTCAAATTCACTTATGCTTGCTAGTAAATTAGTTAAGACTTCTACAATGCCCATTTATTACTCACACGATGGCTACAAAAATACTCTGCAAGTTGTTATCTGACTAGAATAAGGTGAGTCAAAGTTCCTGTCCTTGGGAGACTTTAATCTTTTGGGGAAGAAGACATACAATTACAAAGAGTCACAGAACAAGGGTGGAATCAATATTTGAGGCAAGAGGAATTCGTGCAGCAAACAGTATTGGTATTCCTAATAAAAAAGCTGAAATTACAAGTTAAATTTAAAATTCAAAAACGATAATGTAATTTGAATATCCAGAGAAGAATTTCTGGAGAAAGTAGGATGAGTAGGACTTGGGGAAGGTAGGTGAAAGAGATGGTGTTATATCAGAGGACAAAGCATGACAGGGAGGAGCAGGAGGGCGAGGAAGAGGAGAAGTAGGAGAAGGGGCAGTAGGGCAAAAAGTGGGAGAAGTAGGAGAGAAGCAGGAGGAGAGAGGTGGAGAAAGTAAGAGGGGAACCACACAGTTTTTAATTCTATGAGGCCTAAAACTTTGTCGGAAGTAGATGATAAATATAGAAAATTGAGGGCAGGTGACACTGAAAGACAATAAACAAGGCTAAGGCACTTAACGGAAATCTTCCTAAACATGACTATTCTTATACAGTGGCTAAGCCTAGTCCTTATGCAGGTGACATTTTAATAGTGATCAACATGCCTTTTTAGAGGGCCCTAAAGATAGGGGTTGATTCATGAAAGGTTCATCCAGTGGGTTTTCTTTACACCTCAAAAAGGAAGGTTCATAACATGTTTAGCTATTTCATTCATGGCTGTGTGAACACACAGTGATGAGGAGGGCACTGTGTAAGCGCTGGGCAGGACCAGAATAATTTAATGTGCTGAAAACATTTCATAAACTCAGAGGTTGTGATTCTTAATCCTGCTCTTACATTTATCACAGTATGTGGCATTTCTGCATTCATTTCTCTGGTTACCAAATAGCTGTTTTTCACAATTCCCAAGGAGATCCTACGAAATCAATTGAATAAGGACAGATAAGTACTTTGAACTTCTTAGAGAGAAAGCTAAATCTTATAATTGCCTCCCTCAATCACCTTCATTTTGTTTTATACAGTGAACTGGAACAAATATAAGAGTTGGATTAGTCTTATCCTTTATTTTCTTTCCCCAGTACACTGCACACATAATAAGAATTGTCACAGATATACATAGTGTAGAAATTGCGTTCATTAACAGTCATTAATGATAAATATGTAATGATGAAATTCTTCTATGGTGCATTCAAAAAATGAAGACAGCTTACCTGTACACAAATCCAAAGTTACACTTTTAAATTATAATTCAATTTTATTTTTCCCTTTTTAAATTTTTTTTACTAATACCACATGTTGGCAGTACATGATTACATTCCTTATGTGGAGTTGGTACCTGTCCGTACCACACTTTAATTCTTTTTTTTTTGTATACCCTCTTTTCCCCTCACTCCTTTCCCTCCATAACTTGCTGACTTTCCATTGTGAAAAAGTTCGACTTGGAATGATCTATCTATGGTCTTCTGCTTTGCCAGAAGACATGATGTAATTTTACCGTTTTGTTTATATTTTCCATATACATTCAAGTTTCACTGATTTTCAAAAATTGGCTAATTTTAACTATGCCATCCTTGGGCATGAGATAATTTTCTGTGTCCCCCTAATGAGTCAACTGTTTCTTTTGAGATTATTTTGGTATGCGCGATAGAAAGCAATGGGTCTTTGTCTACTTCTGTACTGAGGAGACATGCAGATTGCAAGGCAGACAAATATGAGGGATGGGCAGAAAACCTGTGCAGTGACAGGTATCAGAATAACTGCTGAGGAAAGGGACCTGTGCATATCAAAACCAAGGTGTCATCATTGATCTGCCAGGCACGCGCTATGTTGCTGAGCTATATCCCCAGCCCTCGTCTTTGACTAGTCTCCACTCCCATGAAATGCCACTCTGCATCTCTTTGAATATGATCACAGTTCTTAGGCATAGGGGAAGCTGACAGATCTACTTTGGGTGAACCCTCTCACAGTTTTGTCTACTGCTATGCAGAAGGTCTTGTCGATCCATTTGGAGCAGGAACATATTTTGAGTGCTCAGAATCTGACACATCTGATAACCAATGGAATTCTCGGCATCAAAGACAATTGTAGTTTCATATATACTACACTTTTCTAGGTGCCTCAGTTACTTTTCTTGTTGTTGAGACAAAATTCAAGAGGGAAAGGTTTATTTGGCTCAGTCTGTGAAGGTTTTGATCCATAATCGGCTGGCTCCAAGGCAGGATAGCACATGGCAGAGGGAAGAGGAGAAACAGTTCAGGGCAGGCACGAGGTAGCAAAAAGCAAGCAAACAAGGGACAATACGAACCTCTTTTGGTCCCTTATATTGTATCCAGGCTACTAGGGTTAGGGTGGTGCCAAACCAATCAGTGGACTGATTTAGACAAACCCTTAATCCGAGCATCCTTATCCTAGCATGGCACGAGTCAATCACACACTCTAGCTGCAGCCACTTCTGCTAAAGGCCCACCTATGCCTACATGAGACTTTACGGGACATCTAGACACAAGCCATAACACCAGGAAATTCCAAAGGCGATTGGAATAAAAACTACTTGAGTAATACTAAGTGCTGTTAGAAACACAGCACAAGAGATCTCTGCAGAACTACATAAAATAAATATGTTGGGAGTTAAATCAAGCTGCACAAATAACTTTAAAATTTTGCATGGCTGACTCTCTTAAAGAAAGGCTTTTGACACACAGTATGCTACTATTCATTTTTGAAAATTAGGATGCAAGGGCTGAGGTTGTAGTTCAGAGACAGTGCCTCCCTAGCATGCCTGAGCCCAAAGGTTCAGTCCCCAGTGCCACCCGCACACAAAAAGAAATCATTAGAAATAGAATGAACTCTGATTGGTTAGGAGGTCATTATGTTCATTGTCATAAGTGAGTCACAGAAAGGCAAATGCTGTATATTCTCATTCATTTGTAGGAACAAAAATATTGACCTCACAGAAGAACAGAGTTGAATATGTTTGCACCAGAAAGCACAAAGAGCAGCAGGGGAGAAGGAGGAAGTGAGGGAAAGGTCTCAAAACACACTGAAAGAGCAGGAAAAAAAAATCTATGATCTACTTTGAAATAACCAGAAGAGTAGGGTATAGAAACGCCAACACAGTCCACTGATTCGTGTTGAAGAAAATAACTAATTATCCTCATTTGACCACAATGTATTGTGCACAGCTTTCAAATTACCACACTAAACCCCCTACAGGGGCACAAATATTATGTTTTGATTCTTTGTAAAAGTTTGAAGAGGTACAATCATTTAGAAAAGATTAAAAGTAGAAAGAGAAACAGAAAAAACAATGGTCAAATAGCTAAATTCTAGTATATCAGATAAAGTAACAAAAATCTAGTCAGAAAATACACTGGGCTTAGATGTTGGCTTGAAAAGCAGAACAGCCAATGTGTAATATGAAAAAATAACTTAGCATGAATCATTTAATATCATTTACATGCATCAGGGAAACTTTTAAAGAAAAGTATCCTAAGACTACAATATTCACACAATTTTCTTTTAAAAGATGGTGGAAAATAGACATGCCAAGGAGGTTTGCATGAGCGAGACTCCCTGGATCTCAAGGTGGGTCATAGGAAGAACATTTGGGGACAATAAAGTAAAGAAAATCATAACTAACATTGCTATGAACAAAGTTGGCCATTCACTCAGCCTAGCATGCAACTTTCAGTGCCATTGTGGGACAGCCCCGGTGGTACATCTGCCGGAAGTCTTGTTTCACTTAAAGCAACAGGTTGGGTAAATCCAACAGTGTTAAAAATGGGTTCTCCTCAACAATGTGTTAGCCTTCTCTTGTATAGAGCCATGCTCTAACCTAGCTCAGGCCTGTGCACTCCACCCATGATCACCAGTTCCATGGAAATAAAGACACTCACCATGTTATCAAACTAATGTTCCATGCTCTGTTGGGCTTGCCTCACACTGGCTGAGGTTTCCCATGATGAATGCTTCATCTTCACCTCATTAAGAGGAATTTTGTTAATTTTTCATATTCCATGCAATGCAAGACAGAGCAGCTGCTTTGACATTTTCTAAAATTTTGCTGCTCCTTCTAAACCATTACAATCGAAAGCACGTGTACACAGGTGCGCTTTAGTGCCTGTAACATCTGGCTTTGTCACGCTTATTCTGTTTTCATCCCTATTGTCTACCATTTGTCAGTCCCCCACTTCCCTGTCCTCCTTGAAGTCTCAGATCCTAGTTAATAGCTATAAGCTGTATTAAGCTTTGCTATCATTCTGGGGCACATTGGCAAATCTTAAAGAATCACATTCTCCCATTACTTTGTCTTCAACCTCTACAACTCTACAATCCATCTTTACCATTTCACTTTAGACACTCTTAGCACTTTGGAAAGTTTTGACTAGGTTTTCTGAAGATATTTTTATTTTTGGAGTCATAATCTTTTCTCTCTGGCAATTTCTTCAAGCTACACAGTCTTTTATGTTCTTTATATCTGTTTTTTAGACCACACGGAAATAGCCTGTCTTTGATAGTGTTATTTTTTCTGGCTTATTATGGAAATGTCCTTTCTGTTTTATTGAGCTAAGTTACATATTCTGCATCAGTCCATCCATTATTTGGCCAGACCCACATCTCAACTCTCACCTGGCTAATTAACTGCCAATGTCTTTACTTCTGCACCCAGTCTATTGAGGACAATCAGAAAAAAACAATCACAGTTTCAGATTGTTAGGGATAAATGCTAAGACTTTATTATTTCTCTTCATCCCTACACACTACCTGAAACAACTTCTATATAACCCTGATCATCCCCCTTTCTCAAGTGCTACAGCATTTAGGAAATGTTAAACATTCATTCATACTAACATTGCATGTGTCATCTCCCTCCAGTCAAAGAGAAAATAGTGGTCCTTCAGTTACAAGTTTTTAAATCTATTGTGGGTATGTCGGAGAGGCTACTTTTGCCAGGAATTTGCAGAATTCCTTGTGAACTCTGTCTTTGAAGAGTAAGGACTTTTACAAAGGGGGTTAAAAAACTGAATATTTAATTAAAATGCATTCCACTAAAAGACACATTGCATTAATCTTCCTCAAAATATCTGCCCTGCTTGGAACGCGCTTATTGCAGGGTGCTTGCTGCTGTCTGAGCCTTTTAGGTATCATCGTTCCTGAGTGCCTTCACTAAATATAATAAAGTGCAGTGAGTATTGCAGCCGAGTGCCATCCGCAGGAAAGGCGGGCTTACCAGCGAATCATGGGGTCTGCTCATTCACCCTACTTGCTCAAACTGACAACGTGAGACTTCTGGCTTTTCTCTTCTTTACTCCAAAGTAAAAAACAAACAAACAAACAAAAAACATGAAATGTCAAGGTTTTGATTCATTTCAAGGTACTGAGACAACCATGATAGAGCAACTAAACACACTTAACGTCTCCACTTCTTGATTCACAAACTGGCCAGAGTAATGAGCATGTTATAAGAGGCAGAATATTTTGACTGCAGATAACGGCCATGCATTTTCCTTTAATAGTTTTTATTTGAGTATATGCTGTAAGTTTCACCCTCGTGTTGTGGTATAGCAGAAACATTCCGAAGTGGGTGAGTCTAGAGTCAGTTCACCTTCTGATACTGTTACTGGAGACGGAGCCTTTTCCCACTTGTGGAGGGCTGAGTCGCACAGGTGCCCTCATCCTCTGCCTTCCCATGCACTTTGTTGGGTGGGAGTGCGACGTACACCGTGCTTCTCACCACAGGATGTGGCCAGAGAGACACAGTATCACCTTCATGATTGTGTCATCAGACTTGTTTTGGGTCTGTGTGACATAAAGTGGTAGTCGGCCATGTTTTGTATGCACCTGAGGTAAGAACTCAGGCTAGATCTGGGAACCAAGAGGCAATTCCAGATGACAGACAGCAAGAAACTCCTTTCCTCAGCCTAAAGCCTTACAATTTAACTTGTCTAAGTTTGTCAGCATAAACTCCCTCAGAAGAGGATCCTGATGGACACGCAGTCTGATTTCTTTATCGGAGCCTTTGGAGACCTCTGGCAGAGGCCCACTCAAGCTATGCCCAGACTCCTGATCCATCGGAGTTGTCAGATCATAATTGGGTGGTGTTGTCAGCTACTGAGTACAAGGTAACCTGTCACCTAAAAGCCATTCTTGATTCTTTTTGCCCTCAACACACACAACCAGTTTGCTCACCATTCCTGTAGGGCTTACCTTCTAAGGTAGAAGATGCAGCTCAGTGGTGGAGAAGCAGTCCTGGAAACAAATGAACTCATTGCTTAAGACTGCTCACTTGATTTACTTCAGCCGAACTAGGATATTAGAAAGCCTCCTAATTATTATCCTTGCTTCAGTTCTCTCACATGTCATGGAATAATCTGTGACCAACAGGAAGAATGTCCTAAAGAAACACAATTAAATTATGCCACACTGATGGATCATTCTGAAAAACCTGACAGTCTTTCTATTGCTGTGGAACAAATTTCAAATTTTTACTATGTTGCACAAAACTTTTGTGATCTGGCCACTAACTAATTCCTTACCCTCATCCGCTTCCATTTTCCCTGAATTGAGCCTACTGTGTCCATCCTGGCCTTCTCAGCCATTGTAATCCTTAATTTGACGTTCTCTTTTCATGGAACATATTCCCTGCATTCAATTATGAAAAAGGAATTATTAAATGTTCATCTTGTGCCATGCGCTAACCTGATGGTAGGTATTCCGTTTCAAACTAAATATTTTAAATTAAAAAGTCATAGCTTGCTGCCTAAATGAACTGCTCAACTTATCCAAGTTGGAAATCTATGCGGGCAATAGCCTATGAAGAGAGTCTAGTGTGGATTAACCAGTTATTCATTTAGCATCCCTTCAGCCATAAATCTAAGTCTAATGCATGCTTGTGGATATCTACAGTGGAACAGGTCAAATGTCAGTTACCAGGGAAATAAGAGCACAGCACCAGTGTTTTCCAACCTTGCTTGTTATATATGAGTGCTGTACTCCCTGGTGTAGAACTGCCCCCCTCTTTTCCCTCCGAACTCTTTTCATGTAACTAATCAAATTAATTAAGTAGCTTTCGTATATGTCCTGCAATATGAACACACAACAGGCCCCACACTGCAAGACCTATCAGAATATTTTCCCTACTTCCTTGCTGTTATTACTCATACAGCAAATGACATGGCATCTTACAGTTATATATGACCAGCCATATTCCACTCTCTCCCTTTTCCTTTTGTTTCATTCTAAACCTGGGGCTTGCAGCTGGAACCTTGACAGTGAGCTACTGGTTATGTTCTCAGTCATTTCTTATTTTGAGACAGGGTCTCACAAAGTTACTAGATGGCCCAGGCTGGGTTTGAACTTGGCATCTTCTTGCCTCAGTCTCTAGAGTGCCGGGATTATAGGTGTGCAGCACAATGCTCAACTCTGGACCGATTTTGTGAGTTATTTTCTTTTGTGGTTTCTGTGTCTGTGCACCTTTGATGTTTTTATGATGTACTCAAAAAGTTGCCGATGACTGACATACTTGTCTCCCCTATTTGAATGTCTATACCATACTAATATTTTTCCAGAGTTGTACAAATTGACTTACACAATAGCCACACTTGAGTATTTTTAGAGATTCTAATGTAATTAATTAGCACTACCATAAAAAGCCCAATTTCTCCATTCTACTCATGCGTATCACTTGCAAATCTTCATTTACAAAAAAAACACACAATTACTAGTATTACTGGCAATATAATGCTTGCTTTGTATTGGTTTTTATTAGAAACTACTAAGAGGGAGTTTAAATGTCTACTTTTAATGGTGACCTTGATATATTTAGGCAGTGAGAATGGAAAAACAAGGAAAAAGAGATCAGATGGTCTGAAAAAAAACTGACATGTAAAAGAATTAACCAGACAGAAAATGTCTGAGAAAAAATAAGGACACAAACCCTGTATAGGTTTCCTTCTGGCATGTCCCACCTGGTTTCTTTGCTTAGGTATATTTCAAGGCTATGCCAGTTTCCTGTGGCAAGAGCTCCAATTTATCATTTATTAATTACTTGGCATGGATTGTATTATCAGGGCATCCTGCAATACGCACGCAACTTTCAGTGGTTTGAAAATGACTGTCTTCACAATGCACTGTGTTATGTAGCTCTTAGTGATTCTGGTGGGAGAAAGCACAGGATCTGCTTTCTTGAGGAGCTCCTGCAGCCTGGCTTGGCTCTGGGTGATTAAAGGCTTCTTCATGAAAGGACAGAGTTTATAACAGGACATACCAGACTGGGGTCAAAAGCAACACGGTTAGAACTCAAAACAATGGCCATTCAAGGCCATAGCATGTTTTTGAATTGAGTTTTGTAGTTTTCTTTCCAAGGGGCAGTAGAAGGAAGGATGGTTTTTTTTTTTTCCAGTGAGAGACAGAGAGAGAAAGAGAGAGAGAGAGAGGGAGGGAGGGAGGGAGAGAGAGGGAGAGAGAGAGAGAGAGAGAGAGAGAGAGAGAGAGAGAGAGAGAGAGAGAGAGAGAGAGAGAGACCTAGGGTAGAGGAGTTTTGAGTTTTTCCTTTGGGATGGTTCCTACTAACCTAGAAGAGGTACACAGACTAGGAATAATACTGAAAGTAAAAAATGGATTTACTGGTTGGTCAAGCTGTTTCCAGGGAAGGGTACCCTTATCATCTTTCTCGCCACATGTTACCAACTCCCAAATTTAGGATGTATCTTCTCTGCTATCTCTTCTCCAGTGCAAATATTACAGGAATAAATGTAGCATCTACTATCATGTTTACAACAGGCAATTTGTTATAATTCAATCATATATATACATATATATATAATTTATTCTCAAGGTACATATTTCCTTACCACTTATTTTCCTAATCCCAAATGGCTAGTCAAGTTTTATTATAAAATATAAATTGATACGTGAAGTATTTGTTGAAAAATAATATTAATGAAAGGAATTCTCATAACTTATTTCTGCTTGTTCCACGATTGGGCATTAACGTTCAGGGAATGATAATATTTCCTGTATATCTTAAAGAGATCAGGTGCATAAACAGGATCATAAAAGAAAAATCCTACTGTGCCCATTTTCCCTCTTTTCACCCTCCCTCTGTCCCCATTCCTTACCACAGCTATAACATTGTTTTCACAGACCAACTCATGAAAGATTTTTCAAGACTTTCAGTAAAGAATCTTTGATACCTGACACTAAACAAACACCTGTATAAATTCACTGAAACCTTCAGAAACGTTAAAATATTTTTTTTTAAATCCCGGAGTCCACTTCAATTTTTTTCCTAGGAGAAAAACCAAAACGAAAGGCCCCAAATCTTTATTAACATTTCCCTGAGTCGCTGGGCAGCACAGCGTGTCAAACAGGTGACTTCTGCGTGGAGGATGGCGCCTGATGTCCCTCTGGGATGCAGGGTGAGGAGGTGCACGGAGGGGCTGGGGAAGGGAGGAGAGTCCCCAATGAGATGCAGGGAGGTAGGAGGAGGGGAAAGCCACTGGGGTCTGTGCTCAGCCTGAATAAGAAGCTTCATCCACTTCTTTCCCTTATTTGAGGAAAGTAAATGGCTTAGATGAGGTGACCGGCTTCCTTACCTTACGCTTCTCTGGAAGGCTGGCTGACGTTCTGGTGAAAATACTGCCGTGACAGCCAGCAATATTTCCCGTGTTTTCCTTCTCCGCTGTAAGCAGGGTGAACATTACAAACAGTATGCAGGAGGGTCAGCCTACCGCTCCTCGCTCAATCGAAAGACACACTTAAGACCAATTACTTTGCTCTAGGGAACTTGCGTTTTACAAAAGAATTATATTTTGTTTTATGTATTTTTGCATACATGTGGAAAGGTATGTATTTTATCGGTGTCAGAAAAACATATATTTTGTGTTCTCATAAATTCTGTATCTTTTTAAAAGGGGAGGGAGACAGGAAGAGGCAGGGCGAAAAAAGGAACTGAGGTGGGTTCTGCACATGCACCTACTCCCTGCAGGGACTGTGATCATTGTGTAGGGCAGTGCGTACTGATAAAGAGCAAAAACAAAGAAAAATTTAGCCAGCGTGTCTGGAGAGATATGGGAGTTAAATTTAGTGTGTGTGTGTTTAAGCAGAAGACAAATTAACTGGCCTTAAGTATCTAACCTGCCCCACCTCGTTGCCCTGCTAGGCAATTTGTTCTCATTGTTGGTGCTTCTTACTGTATGTTTCTGCCCTGTTCTACGGCACCACTCATGGTGAGAGGCGGTGATAAATTTAGAATAATTAATACAACTTGTCCAAAAGAAGCTGTTCTCTTTGACCTTCTTCCTCTAGAAATAAGTGACCCTAGTTTCTGGATTCGCTTGCACTGCCTCCCTTCCTTAGTGCTTCTGTGCTTTCGCATCTGTTTTTTTTCTTTTCTTTCCCTCATGGCATTAAAGTCATGTGTCAAGGAGAAGAGAAGTCAGAGCAAAGCCAAACCCGACATTCATCTATATTGAATTAACACTGTCAGTTACGCTCTTATCTGAATAGATTATTTTTATACAGGTTAATTGTCTAAATTGACTTGAATTCATTATCTCTGTCATGGTGACTTTGATTGTAAAGAAAAACACAAGCAATGAATCATTTCATCATGAATCATTTTCTTCCCTATAAATATAAAACTCTAAACAGAGTCAAGCCCCGGGAGGCGTGTGGACACTTGTATTCATTTACTTATTTTTATTAATTGACTTCTGAGGTATTCTGGAGAGTAGAATCTCGGAATTTTCTAACGCTCGTACAAAATACTGTCTCTCCATGTGTGTTATTTTGTGTTGAAGGTAATGCCCTATTAGGGACGGGGTTTTACCCAAGAAATGTAGGCCCTAGAAATGGTATAGCTACTGGTCACCGCATTAAAAGTTTTTCCACAAATATTGATAAAAATATGCATGTTTATTTGGACCTAACTTGGTCCACTGGATCAGATGACAGTAAAATTCCATACATAGAATGTTTAATCACTGGTTTTATTTTATGTTTCTCTTGATGATTTTCTCCACGGGATTCATTCTGAGGGCCATGTTTTTATGCCTGTGTCCATGTTGGGAAAAACACTATAGTCAAAGAGAACTGGCCTGCTTCATGTTTATACCGCGGCTCAGCATTCCTGCTGTTTCTCCTTCACTGACTCTTTGGCTTCTGGTGCTCAAAAAAGCTCCAAATCCCTTTGGCCCGTGAGCTCCCAATTCTTCTTCTTCAACCTCAGACTGTACCACTTATTTCAGCATCCAAATTGGGACAATCCAAAAGGACTTCTTTTACTATCTCAGGATTTCTTGCATTTTTCTCCTACCCATTCTTTTATAGTCTCAGGAATAAAATCTACTCTCTTGCCCAAAAATAACACTGTAGTTCTTATTCATATCATGGTATCCCAAGGAGCCTGCATGCTTGGTACTTCCTTTGAATTTGAACAGTTTGAAGGCAGCTACCTTGAATGTCATTCTCCTAATTATTTTTATCTATTTATTCAATGAGCAAATATTTACTCAGAACCTACTGCATTATTGTCCATAGAGAAGAAACTATAAGTACTTGAAGTTATACAGTTCACAGGCTTATATTTAGCTAACTGCAATGTCAGAGTGAAATAGGAATATACACAAATATTCCATCAAACTCTGATGATTGCCAGTCGTATTAAATTACTTAATAGGCATCTATAGAAAAACTTAATAAAATAAAACATGTGCAGAAAGATCTACGTTTGCAGTTTTAATTAACTATGAAACTGAGATTTCAGGAGGTTAACTAATTTGTCCAAGTAGACAGGAGTAGAATCATATTCAGTTCCATATCTTTCTGATTTTAAGGTCTATATGCTTAAGTTACTGCCTGCATGCCTGGATAGAGCACTGCATACGATTCACGAAATGTCTCATCCATCATGGAATGTCGCAAAAGACTTCATAAAGCTGTTATACTATGTGTCTTATTAAAGGATAGTTGGATTTAGGTGGAATGCTACCTGTTTTTCCCTTGGAAGGTCTTCCCCAAAGTACCTATGGAAGTGACAGAATCAAACATAGTGACAATCAGTGGCATTAATCAAACAAAAGTAATGTAGCACAAGCAGAATGTAAAGTCCAAAAACATCAGTAGTAGAAGACCCTGCTGAAAAGCAGACTGAGTCCTCATGCTGGAGGGCTTCCTATGGCACAATGGGGAGTTTGGATTTCATAAAAACGCAGCTGGGATCAATATGGTTTGAGTAGAAGAACGTACAAGTTTATATTTGTATCACCATTCATCACTCTACCTAGAAATCAAAAGAATAAGTAAAAAAAGGAGAAGCAAGTTATGCAATTGTTCCAGTAATACAGGTGGGCGCTGATTAACGAGCATCATGGAGAGCAGTGGCGTTGGCATCAAGCAGGCCTGGGCTGGCGTTCCAGCTCCACTACCGATCAGCTGTGAGACTTGGGGCTTGTTTTTAACCTTTGCAATTTCTAAGCTCCTAAAAGGCACATGTGGGTCACAAGTCCCTAATGAAGTTATTTAAAGGAATATGTGTCATAACTCATATAAACAGCTCCACATACTGACTGGCACATTTTTAAGCATACAAAAATTAGTGATGTGGTTCATACTAGTGTTATATTTATTTCCAAGTCAATGTCAAGAACCCTCCTGAGGATCAGGATATGGATAATTAGCATGGGTTTTTGTCTTAGAAGTCAGCGTATGTGGTGCAGTTCATGGAGCAGAATATGCAAGACTACAGAGGTAGAAACCTATCTATACGAGGCCTGTATATCAAATAGGAATCTCAGTGGACAAAAGAAAGTATATGTTAGACTGTATCAACTCTTCTCCTCAGATTAAGATCTCAACTTTGGGTACTAGTGCAGCCTCCTGCCTCTATAATGTTCCTCGTGTTACAGAATATGTAACGGAAGGTTCAGGTCCTTAATTTGTAGCTTAATTATGTATACAAAACTGCCTGTGTGTGTGCAATTTTTCCTTTGCTCATTCTACATGGTCATTCATTTGGGGTAGACTGTGGAGCTCTGTTCTGCGTAGCAAGCACCCTGGGACTGAAACCCTAGAAGCATTCTGTGTGTCTCATTAAGGCTCAGAACTTGACGTGTAACTTCCATTTGTATTGCACATTGGCCAGATCAAGTCATAAGGACACAGCAAAGGGTAGAAAAGAAAACTCTATCATGGACCTAGAAAAAGGACCAGATATATTTGACCAAAGCCAACCACAGATATCAACCACACTACACTCCTCACAGGTTTGTGCACGAGACCTTTTAGACACTTTGTTGGTCTGGAAAGGGTGGTGCAGATTTTCTACTGCTTTGTTACAGCTAACTCAAGTATTGGGAAATTATCTCCCCATTTGCCCAGAGAATGTCCAGAGACTACCATCCAGAGGGTGGGCAACCTTCCTAACTGGTTCATTTCAGTTTTCACAACTCACCTTTCATCATAACGCTGGACTCTGTAAATTCTGCTTTAAACGTGTTAAATTTTTTTTGAAGTTTAAGAGAGCTTCAGCTATCATGACTCATCCACCCCACCTCGTTTCCTAGGCAAAGAGCTCTGAAATGAGAAATAAGAGGAATTCCATGAGATAGCACACAGGAAAATGTCTCCCAAAGTGAGAAAAATCGTTACAGGAAGGAGCTTTCAAAACTGTCCTATTTTAAGCAAAAACCAAAAGCAATAAATCATAATGTGTAGTGCATATGAATTGTGTGAGTTCCAGAAAAGGTGGAGAGGATCTGGCCTGATAAGGAAAGAGAAGCCGGAAAGAACATTGGAGGCAGAGTCAAAGAGAAAGAGGAGGACAAGCCTAGCTTCTCTGCGTTAGCAGCTGTGGCGCTTGGTGAGGTTGGCAGGGAAGAAGCCAGGGACATGGAATCTTCTGATGAATGGGTTTGATGGTTTTCAGAAATAGAGGAGAGAAGGATGATTTCCAACTTTAAGTCTGCTCATTTGCTTGACTGATAATTTGATATATGAAATATTTATCACTTGAATGACAGGATCTCCAGCTTGTATATGCTGCATTTGGATCATCTATGAAGTAATACATAAATACATATGGTTATTATCAAAAAGCATGAGACTGGATTGGAAAAATGCTATTTATCATAGAAATTTTTAAAGATGTGCTCAGTATATAGGGGCTTGATTAAACCAAATAAAGGTTGAAGTTGCCTACGGAGTGGAAGGGGACATAGAAAAAGCTGAGAACCACTTCCTTTTCCCTCAAGGAAAAAAATCATTTTCAGAGTTTACCGTGACAAATACTGCCCTCTTCCCTCTTTATGTTCCTCATTGAAACATCTTTTCTCTGCCCCCAAAAATGTTTACTATTATTTAAGAAAACCATTATCACTCATTTCTTCATATGTGCTGAGAAAATAAACTAACCGATGAAGAAAATCTCTAAACATTACACAACTGAAACAAATGATACTACTTCTTAATCTACCAGCTAAATAATCCTAGTACAAAGATATAGTATTTGTCACATGCCAGAGATTAAAGTATTTCGAGTGCGGTTGATTTATATCCTCAGTTAGACCCAATCAAGTTTATAGCACTGTCTTCACTTTCTTACACAAGGAAGTAGCGTCTGGGTTTTAAAAGTGTATAAATTGATACAAAGGAAAAAGGTTGATGCAAAATTTAGACTCAAATTTGTTTATTTTTAGTTAACTTCTAAAACATTTCATATGCTAGGTCATCATCAATGAAGCTGTGGATTTGTTAATAACTTATAACAAGCATTTAATATTCACACTAGCGATGGTATTCCTTTTTCTAGAGATGAATTACAGTCAAGACGGTTTTCAATGATTTCCTTCAAAAAAGAAAGGTAACTTTTGATTTAGTTATCAAAAGTTTGATAAAGATAATACTTAGTCATATGAATGAATTTTCTCTGGTTTTACTAGAGTAGTAAACACTCAGATCTTCAGGTTTCCATTGAGCAGTCTCTCTCTCTCTCTCTCTCTCTCTCTCTCTCTCTCTCTCTCTCTCTCATCTATCTATCTATTTATTTTGTTGCTGGGAATCAGACTCAGGACCCTGTGCTTGCCAGGTAGGCACTGTACCTCTGAGCTGTATTCCTGGCCCTGAGCAGCATAGTCTGATGCTTAAGATGATGCAAGATGCTCCAGCCTACTACTGAGATGAATTTTATTGGATGGGCATTTGTGAGATTTGAAGAATAGCAATACATGTGTACCGTTTATTGCTTCCAAAATGGTACGTTTAGTAAAGCTTGGCTCAATTTTGTAGGCTTTTCCTAATAAAACAAAACTAATTTACTTGAGACAAATGCCAGGTTTTCACAGACAACCTAATTTTCTTTTTCACTTCCTTATACGCTACTTGCCTTCAGAGGTGCATGTTTATGTGGACGTCACCTGGCTGAATTGTGTAGCCGTGGTAGAATCCTATGAGAAACACAAGACTACTAAGTCTCATCATGGAACTTCTTCCACACTGGAGTGAATCTCAATTTCATTACAGATGAGTGAGCGAGTGCACCAAAGCCAACGGTTAACCATGTGGTCTATTCGTCAAGAACTCATCTTGGCTTAGTTAGCCCTGCCCGAAATCCTTGGATGTGGGCCCTGAGCTCACTAGCACATTTTCTTTGACTGCAATAAGATTATCTCTAACGAAGAGGCAAAGTAGGTTATTTCAATGGAATCTTTGTTCTTGGCATAAACTGTAGGTTATGTGGTCTTTTGGTTATCAAGCCACAGTCATTTAACCCAAACTTTCTCATTGTTTTTCTGTGTAGTTTTTATAGAAATTAATACCCCTCTACACAGAATCTTAGTTGTTTTAGTGTTAGATTAAGTATTTGTTAATAACTATAAGCTGTGATATGCTATCATATTTACCAGGAATTTAATCTTTCTGCAAGTAACACGTACAAGTTGTCAAGTCACTCACATTCAGTACTAACACATGCAAATTTAAGTGCCTTAAATGGGCACTTAAGAAAGTTTTGCCTCTTCTGTGTATGGCAACTCTCATGAATTACTTCAGAACAGATGTTAACATTTAACACATTTCTATCTTGGATGTTCATTTGGAAAGAAGTCTCTTAGGGTATACATTGTAAGACTGATAGACTGAAAGTGAGTGAAATATCTATATCTTTTCCTATTATTTAAACACATTTGGTGTTAGTGTTAATGTCCTTAGTGAAATCTTTGATGGTTGTTAATCATTGTTCATGCCTTTTCAATTGCTCTAAGCACTTAAATGTCCACAAGGAGAAATCATGTTTGCAATGTCAGTGGTTACACCATTCCCACAGTTACTGTCTGTTATTCTTTAAAGGTATCTTATAGGATGAGCCTGTTCTGAAAGAAAGAGGAGTTTAGAATACTGACATAAATGGTAAATTAGTGAAATCCTACATTTTAGCATGTTTTGCAATCACCTGCTACTCATGTTGAAGCAAACTGCCAGGCTCCACCCACAGGGTTTTTGAATGAGTACGGATGGGGTGGCGAATAAGGACTGTACTTCTCACAGTTTCAGAGGAGATATTGATGCTGAAATGGCTACTCTGGCTACCCCACTTTAAGGACTATTGCTATTGAGTATTAATATACCCAATTGTCTTCCTAAACTAAAATGTGCCCAATAATTCAAAAGGTTTTGCAAATACTATAGACTAACTTGTAAGCTTGAAGATTCATACAAAATATTTTAAGAAGTACTAAAGTTAAAAACAACTTAACTCTCCTTATATTCATACTTTGCCAAAATATTTAATAAAAAAGAATGCTCATCATGGATAAGTAATTACCATCTGTTTAAATACTCTTGAAAGAGAGTTAAGAACATTCATCTCTTAGCACTGTTGGATGAAAACCTTACATCAAGGGAGTTCTGGCTTCTGCATCCATATGTGAAGAGCTTAAAAGTCATCATTCTGTCCTAACAAAAATAAAAAGCTGAAAATGCTGAACAGACAGCATGTCTTCTTTTGATCCATAACAGAGGGGAGACAGAAGGCAGACCTCTCCCTAGGATGAGAGAAATAGGCAAACGCAGTGTCAGCCCTTACCAG
This sequence comes from Dinomys branickii, assembly GCA_004027595.1. NCBI lineage: Eukaryota > Metazoa > Chordata > Mammalia > Rodentia > Dinomyidae > Dinomys > Dinomys branickii. The sequence continues at coordinate 60,357 of PVLD010002695.1, read as the reverse complement.
AGCAAAGTTTTATGAGCCAAAACCCACATAGACAGGAAAAATCCAAATTGCCCTGATGAATTGCCAAGGACCAGGAGAGAGTATTTTGAGAGCTAATTCTGGGTAGCCTAGAAATGAAGGAGACATAACACTGTGAGATTTAGCTTCAGGAGCTCAGACAGCTTCCAATAGTAAACACTAGATAAAAGTCTCCTCATGCTACTGGTAGGGGCCAGGGAAGAGGGATAATTTTGAAATATGCCCAAATACTCTGTTCTTCCTAACCAAGCCTGCCTCACTGAGTAACATGCCAGTGTATTATCGGAACCCAAGCTCAAGCTACTGCAGTCACCCTTTCCTATAAAAAAGCATAAAAACCTGAGAAATGTTTGTACGACGTTCACAATCCAGGCACACGGGGTCACTAAAAGAGTGAGGCCAAAGTGCAGGACTATCATTTGAGTCCCATGCTCCCACATCTCCTCTCCACATTACTAAAGGCCTGAGGACAGCAGCGGCACAAACCTGCTACATCATGCTCACAATTCAAGAAGAAACTATATCAAAAGGCAAAGAAACACCCAAAACCATCTGAAGAGGAAGAATGAGCACCAGATACTATATGGCAGGGCTTGGTGAATTTATTAGACAGGAAATTTGAACTGCTTAATTTAAATTGGTTAAGCTGCTAAGGGCTATAATGATGAAGTAAACAGCATGCAGGTGCAGACAGGCAATGTAACCAGAGAGGTGGAAATCTCCAAGGCAGAACCCAAAATAAGTGCAAAGTACTGGAAGAGAAAACAAGACACCTTTGATGTGCCTATCCGTAGATGACATATGACAGAGACAGAAACTCTGAACTTAAAGCTGTACCAACAGGAACTTTGCAAACTGAAAAGAAAGGAGAATGAAGGGTCAACAACAGCAACAACAACAGAATGGCTAAGGACTGTGGGACAGTCATGAAATGTGTAGTGTGCATGTAGCTGATATACTAGAGGAAAAAGAGCCAGGAAACAAAAGTAAATTTAAATTTCCATAAAGATCTGTAAGATGCAAATCACAGGATCGGATGCTTAGACTATCTAGGAGGATAACTCTTGAAATAAACCAAACTTAACTATATCATTCTCAAAGTACAGAAAACCAAAGATCAGGAAATTGTTCTGAAGGAAGGCAAGAGAGAAAAGCATCATAATTGCAAAGAACGAAGATAAAAATTAAAAATCCCATGGCTTCTCTTTAGAAGTCATATAAGCAAGAAGAAGGTGGAGCTCAAAATTTGAAGGAGAGAGAAATAGAAACAGAGAGACAGAGATAAAAATACTAACCGGGAATTTATCCAGTGCCGTTACAATACTAGAGTGATGAAGAAATAATGATTTTCTCAAAGAAAAATTGTTCTTACTAGGCCTGCCTGGGAAGGTCTTGCAAGAAATGGTAAAGAAGTTATATAAAGAGCAAGAAAATAATGAAGATGGAAAACTCTGGTCACATAAAGACAAGAAGACAGTCAGAAAATGATTAAATAAAGTAAAGTCAAAACATTTAAAAATTCTTAATTGATAGAAAACAGTCACTGAAAATATCAATTGTACCAAAATTTTATTACCTATGTGTATATACATATTCCATATATGTAGTCTCGTGTATGTTGATATTAACTTAAAAGAAAAATCATATTGTATTTTGGATGTTAAATAACTTGTTATAAAATTGATGTGTAGAAGTGAAAGCCCTAGAATAGCCAAAATAATATCGGAATAGAAGAATGAACTCGCAGGATTGATGCTACCTGAGCTCAAGACAATATAGAAAATTACCATGAATAAAGCGTTTTGGCACTGGGAAAGTCATAGATGTATGGAGAGGTTCCTGCCAAAGAGAGAGGATTAGATGCATCAGCATGATAATATAGAATTAAAACAACAGAAATGCAGATGCTTGGTGGAGTGAGGGACTGGGGAGAACGCTGGAGTTCAGCAGTGGAGGACACGCTGGGAAAAACCCAATCACTGAATTCTGGATTAGATGTTGAAACAGCACCACGCCAACAATTGTACCAAGTACAGTGGGTCCAGAGGAGAAAGCGGAGAGTCCACTGAGCATTGTTAGCACAGGTCTCAACACCCTTCAGAAATGTAGGCTGAACGTGCGGTAGTCCTGCTGAGGGCTTGCATGGGGAGCTGGCTCCTGCGACATCCTTCATAGCTTCACCGTTCGCAGAAGAACGTCATAGTGCTGTAACCTGGCACATCTTGAGAAAGGCCTTTTGTTTGAATTTAGAATGGATGTTGTTTGCATTTTCCTGATCCTACTGTGCTAGGACAGTATCACAACAGTACCTCAGGGGCAAAGGCCTGGAGATTGCTTTGGCCCAGGTAAGAGATCGACAAAAGCTCATTGAGAGCTCTGTGAGCTTGAGAGTGAACTGTGGCACATGCGAGGTGCTTCAATCTGGAGACAGTGGTAGCCCAGGTCAGCTGGGGAAGAAAGCAGTCAGGTGTGAGCAGACTCACAGGAGCTGGGAGTGGGAGCAGCACTGCTGTGGACAACGGATTGTACAGAACCCACGCGCATCGCCCCTAGCAGAGACTCTGAGACTACATAGCCTCTCTTCAGCCTTGGGTGCTCACACCAGAGCCCATCTTACCCTCTCCCTAGTGCGCAGCCAGAAAACTGCTGAGCGAAACTTGGTGAGTTCTGCATTGCATATGAACGAGTTGAGATGCGCAGCATCAACATCTACCCAGATCTCTGAGTGCATCACTCAGTAGCTCCAGAGGGAGTTTATATCTGTGCGTTCTGCCCTTGCTCCTTCCAGCACACTAGACAGCTAAATGATGATCCAACTAACACCAGTCACAAATCACTCCTGCTGGTCATCTAATGAGCATGACGATGGGAAGAAGTGGGGATGAATGGCCCTAGCTTTGCTCTGCCCAGGGAGTGCACAGCCTAAAATTGAGAGCTACATGCCAAAGGCATAGAAAACCTGGTCAGAACACAACGTGCATTTCGAACCTCAAGTACACAGGACCAGGAAGAGTCTTTCCTTGATGGGTTATGGTTAAATTCCTGAAATGAAGAATATTAAAAGCAGTAATAAAAATGTGCCAATTCACATCTAAAGGCAAATCCATCAGAACAATAGTGGATTTTTCAACAGAAACGTTAAAAGCCAAGAGAGCATGAAATTATGTACTTCAAATCTCAAGGAAAACAAACCCCAAGCAAGATTAGTATAGCAAGCAGCAAAGTTATTTAATGCTGAATGAAAAATAAAGACCTTCCAAGTTATGCACAACCTAAAGGGACTGATGACTACTACATCAGACCCATAGGAAATATTCAAGGGGAGCCTATACTCAGAAAAGAAAGAAACATTAACATTATCACAAGAGCAATAAGTAAATACTCTCACTAGAAAAGCGACTTACATGCAAATGAGAAATACAAAAGAATCAAACATTATCAGTATATTAAGTGATCAAATGTCTATGATGAAGAAGCCATAGGGGTGGAATGATGAAGTCAGCTGGCTTTAAACCTAGAGTAAAAGTTAAACTGCTAGGAGGGACTTCAAGCTAACATTTCAGAGTTTGGTTATAGAGGATAGTAATAAAGAATAAAGTAAATTAAAAAAATTTGGGCTGTTGGTGGAAACAAGGAAGGAAAGATTGGAAATAGACTGCCACATTCTTTTGGCTTCTTTCTGGTATGGTGGAGGATGGCTTAGAGTTAGATTTTTTGCCTCTGATAAGGTATTTGTTGCTATCTTTTTTAGTGGAAGGATTCTCTCCACCACTGTTGAGTGAGGTTTTGGATTGTTACTTGGATATGATGTGGAGCAGGAATTTCCTCACCAGTCCTGGATCTTGATGAGGCTTTGTGAGATTTCATGAAGGTTCTTCTGTCAATCCTGAGATGAGCTTTGGTAGAAGGTGAGAAAAGTGGTCCATTCTCCTACCCTGGTGACCACTTCTGTAGGTATATCTAATATTGTTAGAAGGGGAATTGTGATTGCCCATTTTGGCCAATGTGCTCAGTGGTGGTGTTGGGAGTGGGGCTGGTTGTGGGGCCACATTGATATTGGGGGACAAATAAGCTAAGCCATATGTTCCTGTCTAATTAGTGGGCAGCCACAGGTAGCAAAGGAAATGGATTGCTGATTGGAAAAAGCAAGCCATGAGGCATAGTAAGAAGAGATGTCATGAGGTAGATGTGCCTATAATTACAGGACTTTTCCAGCTCAAGATGTCACCAGGCAAGGAGGCCTCCACTTTGGCTGAATTAATAAAGAGTTATCAGAGTGAGATGTTGATGGGATCCCATTGGAAGAGTTTAGAGGTTTAATGAGTAATTAGGCTTGGGAAAGAGCTTGGGATTGTGAATGGCCTGAAAAAAAGCATGATTGAGTGGATTTTCATTTGTCTCAGGTGAGATATCATAACTGACCTGATGAGACTGATAGACTTGGGGGCTATTCATAGCAATGATCTGGATTAATTGAGAAGTATTTTCCATGGAGGAACTGTCAAGGATTGACTTATGGTAAATGTAATGGGGAACTTGATATAAGAGGGAGATGTTAACCCTCATAAGAGGGTTATGAGACCAATAATTGGGTTTGCTGTTGCAGGAAATTTAGAGGAATTAGTGAAATGTTTCTGAGTTTGCTGACCCTGTCTGCCAAGGCCACTTGGTATGATGTAAGGAGGGTATTAGCTGGATATTTGAAGGCCAGGCCTAAGTCCTTTTGTAGAGCTAATGGAATCTGGGTTTTTATTCAGGCTGATTTGGAGGTGGAGATTTTCAAGTAAGCTGAAGAAACAGGCACACTCAGCAATCTTAGGCCAGAAAGAGATTTGTCTTCAAAGTTGAATATGAGATTAAGGTAGTGTTCTAATTGTTGGCCTAGGGGCTGGTGTTATTGAGCAAGAGAAGAAAGAGTATATCAATGAAGATTGGGTAGATAATGGTAACTTTGAAGGTAGGTGAATTGAGACCAAGTAGTGTAGAGGGAAACTCATTAGGCCAATAGGTTTACAGGAGAAAAATTTATGAAATTTCTAGCTGGTAGTCTTTGAGGTATAGCAGAATGAGGTCATAGAAGAGTAGGGGCTAAGTCATTAGTTGGCTCATGGATCGTCAGTTTGATTGTGTTGATCAGGGGCTTCTTTTGGATGGTTGTGAGGAAGAGAGAGGTAGAAGTCAGGAGTTGGGATTTATACCTGCAGAAATGTGTGGGCTTGGATAATTTTTAGACAAGTTTTAGTGGAGAAATGGATTTAAGAGGGAAGATGCTAAAGTTTTGTAGGTGCTGCTGTGGTAAGGATAACTGTTTAGGTTCCTGCCATATTGGGCTATGGGGTTTGGGGCTGAAGGTTTTGAGGCAAACCTTATCTCCTGGCAGGGAAGTGATGTTGTCAGTAGGTTTTGGGAGTGAACTTTTAGCAAGTTCTGCAAAGGATGGTAAATTAGGAAGAGCAGTGGTAGGTAGCCTTCAAGATAGGATGTACTGGGGGAAGTGTTGTCAAGAAAAAAGGGATGTTCATGCATCAGTTTGAATGGACTGAGGAAATGGGGTGAATGAGGCATGGTCTAAATGTATAGGGGGGCAACATGCTGAAGAACCAGCCATATGTTTTGGATTTGTAGCACGTGTTTGGTGAGTTAGTCTAGGTGTAAGGAACAAGGTATAGATATAAGAGTTTAAAATAGGACAAGCCTGGAGCTGTAATAATTGGGAGATACTGACACCAAAAGGTGGAGACAGCTTGGCCACCCAGGGCCATCTTGTTAAACTGTTTTTCAGGAGTTGTATTTTTGTGCTAAATGGTTGATCTGGGAGCCCAAAAGTGATTTTTCCCACTTATATACAGGTTGAAATGTTTGCTGCTTTTGGCAAGATTGAGAGCCAGTGCAAAAGTGAGGGGTGATTTGAGTTGGTTGAAAACAGAAGACAAGAGGGAGAGCAAGGGGTGATGGGGCGTCCTCCCTGACCTCATATAGGGGTGTAGCCACGAGAGCAAAGTTTGAGATTTGTAGCCAAAAGCAATTAGTGTGGTCCCCCCGACCAAAGAAAGGAGCTTAGATTTTGATTGTTATAAGGGAATGAATCATTTGAAGTCTTGGTGATTCCCTTATAAATAGAGGTGATATAAAGTCCAAGGCAGGTGACCTCAGTATTGAAGAATTGTCCTTTGTCTGGAGATGCTCAGATATCTTATTGTTAGGAGGTCAGGGAACTGAACAGTGGCTGTTATGCACAGATTTAGAACAAAGGTTGTGCACTCAAAAGCCAGCAACATATTGGGTAAGACAGGTAGAATTTTAGGGGAAGAGACAGGAGGTCTTTGGCTAGAGTTTGTTTAAAAAGGTGTAAACTATTACAGAATCCCAGAGGAAGTGCTGCTTAAGTGAATTATTGAGACTTCAGTTTCAAGATCTGTTCAAGAAAAGATAGAAAGATTTTCAGATCTGAAGTCCAGAGGGATAGTAAAAGAAAAGTGTCTTGGATGTCAAGAACTGTGAAATGAGATGTACCTTGCAGTATTGGGGAACGAATATTGTATGAGTTAGGCACTAAGGGATGATAGTTAGGGATGCTTGTCTGACAGTGTGCAGGTCTTAGAATAGATAACAGGTACATTTGGTCTTTTTAATGGCTAGGACAGGGGTGCTGTAAGGAGAACTGGGGGGTTTAACAAGTCTGGTGAGGGGGGTGTTTCAAGATAGTGGTTTAGAGACTCCATATGTGAAGGGGGTACTATGTCTTGCTGGAGAAGAAGATAGGGCCTTTGAGGGTAACTTTAATAGCAGTGTGATGAGAAGCAACTGAGGGGGTGTTTGGTGTCCCACAGGTTGGGATGGATTTTTCTGAAGTGGAATGTGAAATACAGTTTGTGTAATCTGCGTTGAGGAGTGGGATGGGCTAAGGAGAAGAGTAGCTATGGCTAGGAGCTCTGGATGGTGATGGTAGAATGTAATTTTGAAAGTACATTTTGTCCCACTAATGGATTGAGACAGGTTAGAAGTGCTAGAAAGGAATGTGTGAAATTTGTTGTTTTTAAGGTGTAAGGCAGAGGCTTGGTAGAGAGTGGCTTGGAGATGAGGTCATCAACTTCTGTAATATACAGAGGAGGGAACTAAAAGTCCCACATATTTCTGAAAACCAAATACCTTGTTCCTATATTCAAAAGAAAAGATATGGAAACAAATTTCTGGATACATATGACTTATCAAAATTGAACTAAGGACATATTAAATAAAACCTAAAGAGATCAAGTAACAAATTATAAGATGGAATAAATAATAGAAATTCTCACAACAAAAAGTGCAAGTCTGGGAGCTGCCTGGGGACAATAGACAAGGTGGTTCATGATCAGCAATCACTGTGGTTTACCTCTGGGCCCTGTCTGCTACATCAGCTGTCTGGAGATGCCAGACACTGTGACCCATGACCTGCCACCATTACACTTTGTGGCTCAACGCTGAGAGAGTCTGGTACAAGCCATTAACTTCCTGAGGAAAATAGAACAGGTGGCCCATGATCCCACTGCCATTGCAGTTTGCATCCGGGGCCTGTGTGCACCTTCAGCTGCCTGGGGACACTAGACCATGCAGTCTGCAATCCAGTGCCATTGTGGTTCACATCTGAGACCTGGGAGAGCTGGCTACACTCCACCTACTGCCTGGTGACCCCGGACTGAGCAGCCTATCTCTGCAGCCACTGAGGGGCAATTCTGACCCCCAAGAAAAGTTGGGACCTTCAGTGAGCTTCCAGGGAAGAATGAGACTGAGCACTCTGCCACTGGCATCAAAAATGACAAGATAGAGTACCAAAATGCAATCCCAAAAGGTCCAGGTGACATAGACATAGGAGAATTTGGTAATCACACACCTGAAATCTCTGAAATGATTGCAATGGAAGTAAAGAAGCAACTCCATCAGGCCATAGCTCAGACATCAGACATCAGGCCATAGCTCAGACATCAGCTCAGAAATTGTCTCTCAGAGGGCTGGGGATATAGCTCAGTGGAATAAGCGCTTGCCTAGCAAGCGCAGGGTCCTGAGTTCGATCCCCAGTACCGCAAAAAAAAAAAAAAAAAAAATTGTCTCTCAGGAAAAAATTAAATGACAATTATAATGAAAGAATTGCTCAACACATCTAAAGAAGACTTATATAGAAAATAGATGAGCATATGAAAATGATGGAAACATTAAATTAACAATGTATGAAGGAACTAGAATTCAAAAAAAATATTCAAATGGATATCCACAAAATCAAAACTTCCATCAAAATCTGGCAAAACTACTTGAATGAAGCAGAAGATAGAATTTCAGATCTTGAAGACATCGCTGCAGCTAACAATCATGAAAATAAGGATCTCTTAAAATAACAAAGGACTAGGCAATATCAATTCAACAGCTGCAAGATGACGCAAGGAGAAATAATGTCAGACTAATAGATGTTGATGAAACAAGTGGCAGCACAAGTGACACAGAAAGAATATTTGCAAAAGTAATAGCAGAAAAGTCCCCAAACAGGGAAAAAGAATCTGACATATAGTAAGTGAAGCATATAGAACTCCAAGTAGCCATAATGAAAATAAAACTACACCCGACATATAATAATCAAGATCCCAGAAATCCAGCGAAAGAACAGAATATTAAAAGCCAATAGAGAAAAGAAACAGATCACCTATAAAGGAACCCCCATTAGACTCATGGTAGATTTCTCAACACAAGCCATCCAGTTGAGAAGAGCTTGGAGTGAAGTATTCCAGGTTCTGAGACAAAACAGGTTCCAACCAAGATCGATGTATTCTGCAAACCTATCCTTCAAATTTAATGGAGAAATAAGATATTTCCACAAAGAAAAACTGAAGAAGTTCACGAGCACCAAACTAACCTAACAAAGAGTGCTAAAAGATATTCTATAAAGAGATAAAAATGACCACAATTTCAAGAACAACAACGGAAAGGAGCACCAAATAGAGCAAGCAATTAAACACAGAGAAAAAGTAGGAAACTGACAGCAAGTAAATAACGTGATAAAGGTAAACCAACATATATCAGTTATAACCATCAGTTTAAATGGCCTCTATTCACCAATCAAAAGGATCATACTGTCAGTGTGGATCAAGAAACAAAATCCAACAATATGCTGTATACAGGAAACACATTTAACCCAAGAGAAAATTCGTAGACTGAAAGTCAAAGGATAGAGAACAATTCTCCATGCAACAGGAACTCCCAAAAAAGCAGGGGTAGTTGTTCTGTTTTCAGACAATGTGAACTTCAAACAATAAAAAGAGATAAAGAAGATCACTACATACTTGTCATAGGAAAACTGCAACAGGAAGAGCTAACAAATATGTGTGCACCAAATACGGGAGCACCAAATATGTAAGGTAAACCTTAATAGACGTGGGAAACAAATAACTAATAACACCATTGTAATGGGGGAACTGAACACCACACTGACACAAAGGGTTAGATCAAGTAGACAAGTAATCAGCAAATAAATAATAGATCTGAAACAAACCTGTGAAAAAATGGACTTAATAGGTATTTATAGTGTTCCAACCCACAACATTAGAATACACATTTTTTTCAGTTGCACATGGGACATTTTACCACATTCTAGCCCATACAGTATGCTTAAATAAATGCAAAAGAATTGATATTATCCCATGAATTTTATGACAGTAGTGTAATGAAATTGGAAATTAATGACAAAAGAAATCACAAAAACTCCATAAACACATGAAAATTAAATAATAACCTCTTGAAAAACCAATGGGTCACAGTTGAAATTAAAGAAGAAATTAAACAATACCTACAAACAAATGAAAACATACATACAAATTACCAGAATCCGTGGGATTCACTGAAAGCGGTCCACAGAGGGCAATTTATAGTGATGAACTCACACATCAAGAAAACAGAAAGAGAACAAATCAACAGTCTAATGCTGCACCTCAGACTTTTAGAAAAAGAATGATTCAAGCCCCCAAAGGGGAGGAAATTATAAAGATCAGGGCAGAATTTAATCAATTAAGATGAAGAAAACTTTACAGAAAATTAATGAATAAAAGAGTTGGTTCTTTGAAAGAATAAATAAAATAGGTAAAGCCCTAGCCAACCTTATCAAAAAAGCAAAAAAACCCAAATTCATGCAATAAGGAATGAAAAGAGTGAGATCACTGCAGATCTTATGGAAATTCAAAAGATCATCACTACCTACTTTGAAAACCTTTACTCCTATAGTATAGAAAACCGAGAAGAAGGGAACAGATTCTTAGATATGTACAAATTACCAAAGTTGAATCAAGAAGACATAAAAATCCGAATAACCCAATATCAATTAATAAGTTGAAAACTGACCAACAAAGAAAAGCCTAGGTCCTGGTGGATTCACAGCAGAATTCTACAAGAAATTCAATTATTTAATGCCAATATTTCTCAAACTCTTCAATGAATTTGAAAAAGAAGCAATTCTTCCTAACTCATTTCTAGAAGCAAGTATTATACTGATACCAAAACCAGAGAAAGACCCAACCAAGAAAGAGAACTACAGATCAATCTCCCTAATGAACATAGATACAAAGATACTCAATAAAATACTAGCAAACAGAATGCAGCAAGTCATCAAGAAAATTATACACGGTGACCAAGTGGGAGTCATCTGAGGAATGCAGGGATGGTTCAATATACGCAAATCAGTAAATGTAATACAATATATCTGTAGAGACAAAGAGAAAAACAATATTATCATTTCAATAGATGTAGAAAATGCTTTTGATAAAATCCATTATTCATTCGTAAAAACCCTACAGAAAATAGGAATAGATGGTCTTTACCTCTATCTGATGAAAACCATCTATAACAAACCTACAGCTAACATCATAGTAAATGAACAAAAACTGAAAGCTTTCACTTTTAAATTAGGAACAAGACAAGTATGTCCACTGTCACCACTCCTATTCAACATAGTTTTAGGAACATTCATCGGAGCAATTAGACAAGAAAGAGAAATAAAAGGAACAAAGATAGGAAAGAAAGAAGTGAAATTATCATTATTTGCAGATGATGTGAAAGACCCCCCAAACTCCACCAAAAGACTCCTAAAATTAACGAACAAATTCAATAATGTAGCTGGATACAAGACAAACACTCAAAAATCAATAGCATTCCTATATACAAACAACAAACACACTAACAGAAAAATTATAGAAACCATACCATTCATCATAGCATCTAAGAAGCTGAAATATTGAGAAATCACTCTAAAAAACAAGTAAAAATCTATACAGTGAAAACTACAGTACTCTGAAAAAGAAATCAAAGAGAATCTCAGTAAATGGAAAAATATTCCTTGTTCATGGATAGGAAGAATCAACATTGTGAAAATAGTCATTACTCCCAAAATTTTTGTGTAGATTCAATGTAATTCCAATGAAAATACCATGAGTATAACTCACAGATCTAGCAAAAACATTCCAGAATTCATCTGGCACTAGAAGACACCCAGAATAGCAAAAACAATCCTCAGCAACAAAGGCAAAGCAAGTAGAATCACAATCCCTGACTTGAAATTATCTTTGACAAAGGGGCCAAACTAGTTCACTGGAAGGAAGAGCCTCTTTAATAAATGGTGCTGGAAAAATTGGATCTCCACATGCTAAAGAATGAAACTAGACCCATGTCTACCATCATGCATCAAACTAAAGTCAAAAGGGCTTAAATATCTAAATATTATGAAAGAAATATTAAATCTACTGGAAGAGAAAGTAGGTAGTAATCTTGAAGACAGGGGTAGGCAGAGTTCATTCATGAAAACCAAACTGCATGGGAAATTCTTCAAAGAATTAAAAACCTGGATTTCATCTTATGGAAAAGCTTTTGTACATCTAAAAAAATCACCAGCAGAGTAAAAAGGAAACCCACAAACTGGAAAAAAACTTTAGCTAACTGCCCATCAGACAAAGGACTTCTATCTCAAATATATAAAGAATAAAAACAATCTGGCCCCCCAATTTCAAAGACTCAATCAAAAATGGGCCTCTGAAATGGATATACACTTTAAAGAAAATACAAAGAAATACAAATGGCAAATAAATACATGAAAAAATGTTCAACAACATTAGTCATTTGAGAAATGGAAATTAAAACAACACTGACATTCCAAATCTTACTCCAGAAAGAACAGCTATCATCAAGAAATCAACCAACATCAAATGTTGGAGGGTCTGTGAGGAAAAGGAAATCCTTCTTCACTGTTAATGGGAGTGTAGGCTGGTGCAACCATGGTGTTAATCAATCTGGAGAACCCTCAGTAAAATAGGATTAGAGGTCCCAGTCCCATTCAATGCAGCTATTCCTCTTCTGGGTATTTTTCCAGAAGAATTATAATCATCATACCAGAGCAATATATGTGCACCCAGGTTTATAGCAGCACAACCGGTAATAACTAAATGATGGAAATAACCCAAATGCCCATAAACTGAGGAGTGGATAAAAAAGCTGTGGTATTTTTATATAATGGAATATTACTGACCAATGAAGAAAGATAAACTAGAGGCCTTTATAGGTAAATGGTTGCCACTAGAGGCCATGCTCATAAGTGAAATAAATAACTCTCACATGTGAATATCATATTGCCTCCCTAGTATAAGAATCTGAAAGAGTGAATGAAATCTAATAGGTACAGTAAATAGTGAGAAAGGGAAAGGAACAGCTCAAACTGCTCAAAAGAAAAGAATGCTGGGATGAATGAAAGGAGAAAATAAAGAAGAAATGGGGGAAAATGTATACACACACACAGAGGGCTGGGATAAATGTACTATTAAATTCTATTGCTTTCTTGAAAGGAACAATTGATACTTAATTGTGTGGTCATTCTTGCATGTCTGTATTTGTTTATCTGAATAACTAATATAAAGATAACAGTATGTAATGCAACAACCATTGTTAATTTCTTTTCACCTTGCCTGAAAATCAGTATTGTTTATATTGCTTTTATGTTGTTTCATTTATGTCTGTTTGTTAATATGTTTTGGTTCTTTTATCTTTAAAAATTAAATAAAATGTGCAAGTCTGGATGAATTTACTACTGAAGGTTACCAGATATTCAAAGCAAAAATTACTCCAGACCTGAAGATCAATGGAACAGACTGGAAGATGCCTTTAAAACCACAAACACACTCAGCCACCTTATCTTTGACAAAGGGGCCAAACCAGTTCATTGGAAGAAAGATCCTCTTTAATTTAATGATTCCATAAATTAGATTTTTTTGATTCCATAAATTAGAAAGTAAAGGAACCATTCCAAACTCAGTCTATGAAGACAGCATTAATCTGCTTTCAAAACCTGTTAAGGACACAATGAAAGCAGAAAAACATACACCCACATTGATGATGACCACAGATGGAAACATCTCAGCAACATACCAAAACTCAAACTCAACAGGACATTAAAACAAAACTATACAATGTGATCACATTGTTTTCATTCCAGGAATGCAAGGATGGTTGCACGTAAATCAGCAATTTTAATACATCATATAAGTAGAATGAAAGATAAAATTGCATGAATATCTGAACAGATGTAGCACAATCCTTTGATAAAATTCAACACCCCTACATCATGAAAGTTCTGAATCAATTAGACATGAAAGGACCATACATGGCATGATGAAGGATGTATATGACAAACACATAGCTAACATCTTACTGAAGGGGGAAAGAGAAAGCATTTTCCTCTTAATACCAGGGGTTCCACTCTCAACATTCTTGTGGTGCATATATACTGTAGTATTGAAAAATGTAACCAGAGAAAATTCTTAGCAGACAATGAAGGAGAGAATGTGGGTAACCTTGGATATGCAGATGAGTTTTCAGGACAACACCAAAGACACAATACATGAAGGAAGTAACAAGAAGTAGTGGTTGATGGACTGTGTCAGCTTGAGAAGTTTAGAAGCTTAACTGAATTGGCTCAGCAATTCTACACCCTCTGGTGGAGAAGAGTCACCCTCGAGTAGCTCATCTCCTGGACAGTAAGAAGGGAAATGAAGGACAGATCTGCTTCTGCTCCTCAGGGGAGCTCCCGTCTCCACCTGCAGCTTCGATGTCATCCCCTGGCTTCTAGGGGAGTCAGTTTACTCAAGGGGAATGTAATTATTTTATCCAAGGAATACATTAGGAAAGTAGCTTTTATAGACACTGTAAGAGGGAAAGACTGGTTGAGACCGAAGAAAAAGAGCAGCAGCGAACTTTCCAACACAGATTTGTATGTTTGGAGGAGGTGAGCAGCTATGAGCAGCTGTGGGAAAATCTGGTTTAATTCAATCCATGTAATATTCATTACAGAATATTACCACAGTGCTGTGTGTTTTAAAAATATTGAACCATTATTGAAAAACACACCAAGGCAGAGCATTATGGGCCTGTCTCGGTCAGATTTGGGAATGCTACAAGGTAGCAGAGGCTATGAAGTTTAAACAAGAGAAATTTATTTCTCATGGTTCTGGAGGGCCGATGTTATGGTTTATACATTGTGTCAACTTGGGAAGTCCAGAGGTTTGGCAGAGTGACTCAGCAGGAAGCCAAGGTGCTTACTTTGTACACATCCTGAGCGTGTGGAAGAGGAGGGCATGGAGACTGTGTGAGAGAAGACTGTATGAGAGCTACACGCTCCCTGGGTGGGGGTAGGCTGTTTACAATGGAAGGGAAGAGAAGAGGCTGCTGGCAGCCATTTCTCCATTTTTGCTGGTTGCTCTTGCTGTGCTCCGCTGCCATGAACGTTTGCCCTCTGCCTTGTGCCACTCCGCCTCAAAACCAGCCAAGTATGGGCTGAAACCTCCACAAACTGTAAGCTAAATAAACCTTTCCTTCCTGCATTTTGGGCATTGGGTATTTTGTCTCAGCAACGAGGCAAAAGTAACCAAGACAGCTGTATTCTTACTTTAGATATTGATATTTTCTTGCTGTATTCTCAAATTGAGAAGAAAAGAGACAGAAAAAAGGAAGAAGAGGAAAAAGATAATGGACGCTAATCACAAAACCCTTCTTGACCACCTCGCCCTCTAAGGACACCACCACTTACTAATATTATCTTATTGATTGTAGTGTTTTAACCCAAGAAATTTGGAGAGACACAAACATTCAATTCATAGCAGACCCTTTATTTTTTTTTTTATTTTTATTTTTTTTTCATAGCAGACCCTTTAGGAAAAGGATGCTAAGCTCCTGGCTTCCCTTACAGCTTAGGTGAAGAAAGCAAGTAACATTAAAGTGTTCTTTAAAGCTGGGTGTACTAGTGAAAGCCTATATCCCAGCTGCTTGGGAGCCTGAGGCAGGAGAATTGCAAGTTTGAGATCAGAGTGAAAAACATAGAAAGATCCTGCCTCAGTGTAAAATTTACAAAGGTCTGAGGATGTACTTCATTTGCAAAGGGAAGTCCTGGCATGTGCAGGCCTTGGGTTCAATCCTTGGTATTGCAGAAAAATAAAAAAATAAGAAATGCTCCTTGAAAATGTATTCATTGGGAAACTGACTTGCTCATCATTCCATAGATTATATTGAATATTTACAATCAATAGAATAATCTACTCATCATAAACCAATGCCCAGTGCTCTAATTTTTCCATTTTTACATCCAAGTAGGACCAGTCATTTTGAAAGAGTAAGAATATTTCCAGATAACCAGAAGGATTGTGGTAACTGTATTCATTCACATTCAAGCTCCTGGCACAAGTTACTCTCTTGCACTTTTGTGAGTTAGGTATCCAGCTGGGTTCTCTGCTCAGAGTGTCACAGGCTGCAGTTTTGGTGTTCAGCAGGCTACATTCTCATCGAGAAGATTACCTGGGGAAAGACTTTCTTCCAAACTCTCCCTTGGGCTGTTAGGAGAATTCAGTCTTGCTGGCTGTCACTGAAGGTCACCCTTCTGTGCTAGAATCTGCTTACAAATCCTCATTTTGTCCTGTCTGTAGGACTCTTCAGTAATAGAGACAATGTCTTTGTCATTAAGAAAGATCCAGTCCCTTTTTTAAGGACTTGCAAATAATTAGGAAACACACACCTAAGATCATCTTTTTGGTTGAATCAGAATTAACCAATTTGAAATGTATTATGTCTGCAAAGTCACTTCACCTTTGCCATTTTCAGTAGGCTTCAAAAGTGTCTCATCTATGTTCAAGTGGAGGAGAGAATATAGGGTCAGAGCCTCAGGCAGTAGAGAACTTACTATTCAGCAGCACAGTAAGCTCAGCCCATATGTTATTTTAGTGGCAAAGAAGTCTTATTTAAGTAGGAAGGAGAACACTTTCAATCAGTTGCTGTTAACTCAAGATAGAAATGCATGGAAAACTTTAGGTTACATCTGTAATCGGGCCTTTCACCACAGCTTATGATTGGATTGTGTTCTTTTCCCTAACCTAACTGAGGCACGAGAGAAAGGAGAGCTAAATGCATAGCTCCATGTAAACGTTTCCTCAGGTGGTTATGACTGCTTTTAAGAACCAGAAAACAGAATGGAAGAGATAAAGGGTTTGGTGCAAAGGCATACCTTTTTGGTCATTAAAAAAATAGAGGAAATTGCCTAACTCAGGCATTGCACAAGAATGACTGCAGTCTGAGAATCATTTTACACATCTATTGGTGAGTGTTGAGACAAGTGGATTTTAATTCCTTTGTCATATAAAATATTTAAGTTTTACAAAACCAGCTTTCTCACCTCTCCATGCTTTCTTCCTTTGTGAGAATTCAGCGGGGGATGAGAGAAATTTTCTCATGGATTGAAGGACGGACGTGGTACACTATGTTGTGGATGTGGTGTTTGAATGGGTGGTGGGAATAGTGACCCAATATGGGGTGTCAGCATCAGATTAAGGGAGGAGGGTTCACACTGGGCTGGTTTCAGCAGTGGATGTTTATACATGAGCACTAGGCATATTTACACTGGCAACAATACCGGAGAACCAATGTATTCTTTCACTGCTGGAATAGTGATTTCTAAATGTAGATTTGAGATGTTTGACTTTTAATTGAAGTCAGAAGTGTTAATTGAAGTCACACATATATGCACACACTTATACACACACAAAGACACACATATACACAAAGGAGTACTGGAAGAGTCTCAGAGAAGTGAGACCCAAATAGAAATGTTCTCGTTTATGGCCTTGGCTTTGAAGCACCGTTGTCACCGAAAGGGAACACATCTCATGGAATAATTTGCTGATTCCAGCCAGGAGGCAGGGCTTGCTTCAGTGACCCTGGAACATCTTATTGTAATGTTCTAGTCATTACAGGATGTTGAGCACATGACAAGAAGCCAAGGAAAGCAGTTGAAAGAGATTCTGATTGTTCAATGATGATTTAAGCATGCAAATACATGAACACAGAAATTATATAAACACATGAATACATTACACATACATTAAATGGAGAGAAAAAAATCTTTCCTCATAGCACAAAGCTGTATTTAATATGTAGAAGGAATTAAAGACTTACTTTCTGGTAAATTGACTCTAAGAAGAATCATCTATGGTGTTAAACAGAGTGGAGGAGATCTTGATAAGAACCAAGATAGCTATGTATGCTTAAATTATTTTCCAACAAGCCAACAGCATCCAACTTAAATAATTGCAAAGGAAAAATAAATTATCAATAATTGAGAAAATCACAGCAGGCACAATCCTAATCAAGGAGTCAAGTTCACATCATCAACATTGGAAGATTATGTGAAGAAGTCAATGCAACATGAGGAACCAAGTCAGCCCCGTGCACAGGAGAGAGGCAAGATAATCTGGAACAGCTCACCATCTCTTTTTAAATATTATACCATATTTTTTATTATTGGGTAATTAAAAAGCTTGGATGGACTTCCAGAACAAAATAGCAAAACTTCTTGGACCTCCAGAGTAAAATAACATAGAATTGGTAGCTTAAAAAAATTTTGTCATGACATAACTCTACATGCTCCCTGCCCAAGATCAAGTTGTTGGCAGGACTGGTAGGGTTCGTCTGAGCTTGATCCTGCTCAGATACTGCTCAGCCTGCTTGCTGCCTCTTCACCTGTGATCCCTCTGTGCATCTGCAGTCTTGCTGGGTCTTCCTGTGACCAACTGTGATTTTCTTCTGAGGAAATTTTCCCAATTGCATTACATTAGCTTCACCCAAGTGACTTTTCCTAACCCCCTGTGTCCCAAGATACTCACTTTCTGAAGTAGGAGGGGCTATGTTTCAGTGTATGCATCTGGGGGAAATATAGTTCCGCCCATAACAAAGGCTATTACTTTGTAAGTACTAATCTTTTTCTTTCTTTGTTTTTCTTTATTTTCTTTTTTGCTTTGGTCTTTTTGACACAGGGTCTCGCTATGCAGTTCAGGCTGGCCTTGAGCTCACTTTGTAGCCCAGGCTGGTCTCAAACTTGCAACGATCCTCCTGCCTCAGCCTCTTGAGTGCTGGGATTACAGGTGTGCACCACCACACTTGGCTAGTCTTAATTTCTTAATTCTCATGGTAGATTATGGTTATTTTAGGGAATGACCTTATGGCTCAGGACAAAAAGTTATCCATGTTACATTTTTCTTCAAAAAGAGTCAAAGTAGAGTTCATACAGAAGAGTCAGATGTGCTCAGGAATTATGGGAGAGGCATCAGTTGTATCCTGAGAGCAAATGATTAAAAAGTGACCTTTATTACAGGATCACTTGTGTTCTTAGATTATATCTTTGTCTCAAAGCTAGGAAAAATGTATATACATATGGAATCACATTTTTCCCTGACTGCGAAAGAAATCCCGGCAGATAAACAAATGAAACCCTAGTGCAAAAAAGAAGAGATGAAGCTCAATGTGGTCCAGAAAGATGGAAGACTTTTGATGCCTGAGGCAGGAACCTTCAGACGGTTGTTTGGCCTCCAAAACAGCAAGCACTGACTGCAGAAAATGCACCTGTGGCTGCTGGAGCACAAGCTGCAAGTATCAGAGTCCAGAGGAAGTTAAAATGATTTCCACCACACACGGAAGGTACACTCAGTGTTAATTAATAATTAATTGCAGTTGACAGTATATCAAGAGGGAACACCTTGTTTTTCCAGCACTGATCTTTTCTCCTTTGAATACTGCTACCATCTACTGAGTGGCAGTCAGCACAATGACTTTATCACTGTCTAGACTTTGTGTATGACACTGGAGGGAACAGAGTGCAGGCTTCCTCAAGTGAAGGACTTAGCATCTGGTGGAAAAAATTTCAAAATATGTTCCATTATTTAACTTTACACAAAGTTAAATCCTGTTTTGTAGTTGAAGAGAAATGTGGGGGTCCAGAGAGGTGAGAAGGCCTGGCTGTAACTTAGTGGGCAGTGCTGTCCTTCTTTCTGGACATTTGTATGCTTTAAAAACCCTTCCTTGCTTTTCTTGGGCCTCCTTTCATTTGGCTAACTTCTGTGCAGCAGTGAGTGTCTATCCACATGCATTTTGCTCTGCAGACAACAGGAGAGATATTATACATTTGCAGGCAGAGAGCTGGCATAGTCAGAGTTCTAATCATTAATTAAGAGATCATTAATTACGGAGTCATTTATTAAATCCTAGTCCCACTGGGCTTTCCATCTTCCAGGCAGCATTTCCTGACATCACAGAGCCTGGGTTAAATGTCTCCTGTGTGCATTATGTAGAACTTGGTGTTTAGATCTCATAAAGCTTCTGGATCTTAGTGAAGCTTCTTGTTTGTTCAGATACTCTGCTTGTCTCTGAGTCCAACGGGCAGAAATCACATTTCACTCACTGATTCTTTGCACCTGGCTTGATGCTTTATTCATAGGTGTTCACAATGACTATTTTATGAATCAAAGAACGACTGCCTGCTGCAAATAATTATAACCAGAGGCTCCCAAACTCTTAGATCTTTCTTGCACTTGGAAAATTGTTTGTGGATTAGGCAGAACTTTAGCTCATTCCTGAAATATGACTGTGATTTGAAAGGACAGAGAAAAAGGAGAGGGGATTGTGGGCTGAGATGAGAATATTGTATCCAGACATTCGAAGTTCAGGCACATACGAGACAATCTGTCTTAATTTGATTGAGAGTTTAGTCTAAGAGGAATATACATTTTTAGGTATTGCATTAGACATACTGGAATTGAAAACATGGGGTGAAGTGCAGGAGATGTGAATAATTTGCTTAGACATAAAATGCATGTCAGAGGTTATGAGAACCTACTTAAAATTTTTCAGCACAGGAGCATTTCCTGAGCTCTAAAGTGAGGTTCGTTTATTGCTTCACTAACTGTTTTCTGGAGTATTTCCTCCTTGTCAGATTTCTAGAGACAAACCAGAAGAATTACAATGACAGGCACTCTGAAACACACATCAGTACTAGAGAACTACTAAGGAAAACACTAATTACAATAGTTGTCACATAATCTAGTGAGAAGTCATGAGACCTGCACTATACTATTGCCAGTGAACATTTCTGAAGTTACTTTAACAATCATAATATAATGTAAGGAAAAAGCAAGTGGATTCATGTTTTTGTCAGTATTAAGTCAATTGTCCATATCTTGAAGAGGTAATCATTTTGTAGAACAAATTTGTACCATCTCAGTTGATAATAAATGAGTCTCAAGTCTGCCAGACCTGATAATGGCCAACTAACTTAAGCACATATGAACAACAGGCACTTAAGGGTAGAAGCTGTTCATTGAGTTCATGAACAAAAAGGGGAAAAAATGGTTGTGGCATGAATGCATGCTTGCGTGCTTTCTTAAGCCATTCGTCTATACCAGGACAGTTCTCTTAGCTCCCTTGGTGGCCGGAAGACTGCGCCCTCTGGTGGCAGTGGTGTTACTGGACGGTACCTACTAACTTAGTTAAAGCCAGAGAGAGCCAGAGGTTTGGGATTCGATTTTAATTGTACCTACCTTATGGGGATGGTCTTACCCAAGTAGAGTAATTTTGATTTATGAACATGATTCAGACATTTAAAAATATCCCCGGAGTCCCTACTAATCACAGTAGGATCAATTTTCACCGTTTTCCCCCCAAAGGAAATCGTATCAAAGTAGAGCCTACATCTCATTTCTCTTTCTTTTTAAACTTCTGCCAAGAAATGCACATGAAGTGGAGGAGGGTCAATTAATATTGATGGAGCTACTTGGGCTGAATCTACTTTAAATTGCTTAGCGAACTGCACCTATTAAATTAGAATGTATTTCTGGCTTTTTGGTTTTGCTGACCAGTATAAAGAAGGCTTTGATTCATAATACCTTTTGGGCTAAACACATTCACAGTCTGATTGTAAACCCCACTTCCGATCTTAAGCAGAGAAAAGAATACCACTATTCTGACCATAGAAATGTCCCAGTTTTTTACTTTTCATCTCAGCTCAAAAGAGTGGCTTATTAAACACAGGACTTAAAGAAAATATCATCTATACCTTAAAACTGGAGGGAAATAAAATAACCTAGCTCAGGACTGGCAGCTACTGGAGGTATAGGCATAAGGACAGAAGACGATAACGAGCTTCTGAGCTTCTGATGATAATGAGCTTTCTTCCTTCGTGGCAATGATAATGAATGTCCCCTGAACTGTCAAATGTTGCCCATTTCCTTTTGTGTTTCATCGTAGGTTCAGCAACAGCCTTACTGTCACCAAAAGGTAGCAGAGCTCCTTTGCACACTTCTTTGGTAATAATGCATATTTAAATGCCATATCAAAGTATTTCTTAAGGAAAAGGGTATCGTTGCAGTTGAATGTTATTAATATCAATCATTGAAAAATAGGTTTAAAAAACCTTCATATGGAAAAATATGAAATACAGTGATCATTATATTCTAGGGTGTTTTACAGTCTTAAAAAGGTAATATATTGTGGGTGAACTTTCAGTTGGGAGTGTGTTTATAACCTAAATCATTTAAAAGAATTGTAAGAACTCTTACAGTTCTACAACTCTGTTGTGAGAATCATTGAAACTGTTGGGGCTACCTATTAAAAGCATGGTACGTTAAATAATAAGAAATTCTATGATATATGGTTTTTGAATGCTGGTGTCATCATTGTTTATAGATATTAGCAAATTTTATTTAAAAGTTTTCTTTCTAGAATAAATAAGACTTGGAAAGCAACCTCAGATTTCTTTAAAATAATTCAGTGTTGTTAAACTAAGTGAAATTCAACTGAATTGACTGAATACTTACGTGCAAGGGAGTTATTTGAACCCGCAACAATCATGTGAATTTTTTACTATTATTATCCTAATTTTTCAGGTGAAAAAACAAGCAGGCAAATGTGCCCTTCTCAAAGTCATACATGCCTAGGAAGTGTCAGAGAAAGGACCTGAAACCCAACATCTGTCCCTAGAAGCTAGGTTCTAAACAACTTTGGAGTACGCTTTTGCTTCTCTGAGCCTAGAAACAGTGGGGGCCATGTGTGCCAGAAGGAGCTGCCAGGAGCCAAGTAGCAGAGTGTAGGAGCATCAGATGTTGTGGGATTCAGACGCATTCAAGCTGCTACTACTTTACAGTGCAAGGGAGCGGAAATGAGGACAGGAAGCAACATGAAGATCTGAGATACCTCTGCTTTCCCACAGGTACATTATCTGAAAAATAAATGTGCAGAACGTAACCTAGTTACCAAATAAATTTACTTCTCCTGACATACAAATAAATTTCATAATACGGAGAGATGACACAGAAAGGGAGAAAATACCATGCTCCTAAAAAACCTCCTCTGTGTTCTGTTAAGAGACACGAGCCTCATGGTAGCTCAAGGTGGCAGAATGTAACATGAGCTGTTTTGTGTGCCACATCAGTTTGGAAAAACTAACAAGCTAAAGGACTTTCAACTCGTAATTGCTGTCTGACTAAATTAATATCTCTTTTGTTTTTCCTTTGTCTACTTTTTCTCAATTAGCTTTTGTGGACACTACTATTCAGTAAGGAGGCACCTGACGGATACACTTTGTCCACATTCAAGCCTTTCCTTCGTTGCTTGCACTAGATAGAGCTCCTGCTTCTGTGACCATCTCACTGGTAATCCTTTTACTTCTTTTCAAGAATTAGCACTACCCAGAAATATGGAACATAAAGAGGAATGTCAGGGGATGGAGATAAACATCAACTATCTCTCTGTCTCCTAAGCAATGGAGAACCACACCTTTCACCCCCTCTCCCTGAATGCAGTCATTAATATCAGTGTGAAAAGAAATATCCCAGAGGTGTCATGTTCGATGATCATGGACTGATTTTGTGTTTAAAAAGTATATTGGGTTAATAATATCCCTTAGTTACTGTGGCTTAATCAGGTCCACAATTTCCCAAAGTAGTATATGGCGAAGGCTAAATAAACAGAGACAAATGGAATGATTTCATGGGTCCAGGAGGATCAAAACCCTCTCACAGAATCCAAGGTTCTCTTATAGCTAAGACCAAGACCTTCTCTGGGTCACTCATATTTATTTGGTTATCAGAGGAAGGGAGGGGAGTACTCCAGACAGGTGGAATCACTCAAGGACTTCTCTAAGTTAGTAAATTAATCCACCCAGGAATGAGATGCCTGAGGCTATAGTCTTTATCTAGTTGAGATCTGATCCAGGTGTCTTTGGCTGTGATCTTGTCTTATCCTTTGAGGCCACTACAGATTTTAGTAGGGATTGGTGACTCACAGAGGTACACTTACTATGAATCCACCATTTCTAGACAAGAAGCGTAAGCCTTGGACAGATTCACAAGGGAATATGAAAAGTGAGTTGGTTAATTTAAGTCCTGCTCAGGTCTGCTTCACAGTGGTCTCCATCAAAGTTGGCCTTTCTTCTGAGTGTTCCAGAAAGGATGAATCTTTGGTGCTTTGGGGTATCTGGGGTAATCTAGACCAGTCCTTTTTTTTTTTTCTGAGTGGTAAAAGAACCATGGTCTGAGTGAGTTATTGGTGAATTACTCAGCTTCTCAGAGCCTGTCCAGGCAAATGAAAATATGGAGATTTCAAGTAGATGGATGAGGAAACTTTGGTTGTACCTGAAGAGCAAATTATCTTACTGCTTTTTATTCCTACTGTCACTTTTATCGCTAATGCAAATGTGTAGTAAGCCTATAATATACGTATCAGACTGAGTTCACTTTATACACAGTAAGTGGCAATAGTGTTTTATTTTGTGGATAAAAGAGATGATAAACAGAGAGATTAAGCCGGGCATTGTAGCTCATGCCTGTAATCCCAACACTCAGGAGGCTGAGGCAGGAGGATGACTGTGAGTTTGAGACCAGCCTGGACTACAGTGAGCTCAAGGCCAGCCTAAACTGCATAGGAAGACATTGTCTGAAAAAAAATAATCTAGGTTATTTAGGGCTGGGGATATAGCTCAGAAGCGTAAGTGCCTGCCTGGCAAGTGCAAGGTCCTGAGTTCAATTCCCAGTACAACAAACAGAGAGATTAAGGGAGTCATGCATCTATATGTAGTGCAGAACTGAGGTGATACTTCAAGCAGTCTAGCTTCTAGGTTTGTGTTTTTCACTGCTGTCCTCCTGTCCATAGATTTGTACCATGTGTTCGTACTGATCATCACTGCTTTGTATTGATTTTAAGAAATGCTTTGGCTATTCGCTCTGCCTTGCTGCATATCCCTTTTCCTTGGATAAAGCAAAACCATTTTCAGAGATGTAGGATATGTATACAAAGGGAAAACGCAGTAGTACATAAGTAAAAAAAAAAAATCACAGAGGTATGGAAAACACCATTCATTCCATTATCCAGGGAATATTTTCTGATCAGCTATTCTGCAATATGACCTGGGCTAGAGAAGAAGTGAGTGTGCTGAATAAAATAATCACAATTCTTTGTGTCAGGGTGGTCTCCAAGCCAGTGTGAGAAGATACCCAATAGCAAGAAAAAATGTCATGTTAGTAAATTTTTATTCTAACGCAATAAATGTCTTACTGAAAAGTCAAAGAGCTGAGAGGAATTAGGAAAAACTTGAAATACTAAATCATTTTCCTTAAAATTTAATATGTGAGCAAATACATGAAGAGCAAAGTGTAGGTATTTGAGGTAAAATGGGATAAATATGTCCAAAGAGCCTCATAAAGGAAGCGGTAAGTCCAAAGTATAGCAAAGTCACACTGTGTTTTAAAAAATAGTGGAAATAAAATCAAAGAGACAAGTACCCGAATCTGAGAGCTCTGTTGGGCTTTTCTGCTGACAGAATAGAGAGCCATGAGAATGTCTTGATGCAAATTAGTTTACAGTTTTAAAGGGCATTGGGATTTAGCTTTGAGATGTCTGATGTGAGGCAGTGTGGAATTGAAGATGGCAGTCAGGAGGCTACCACAGTAGTCTTAGTGAGAAAATCCCCAGCTACAAAGATAGGAATGGTGGAGGTAGCAAGAACTTGTCAGCTTACTAAGGTACTTAATGGAGGACAGAAAAAAATTTGCTACCTGACCTAAAAGAAGAGAAACAGTTTATCTATCTATCTATCCATTCATCATCTATCATTTGTTTGAGGACTTGAGAGAATTCAGTTTTCATTGGCCGAGAGAGAAATGACATGGGAACAGCACTGGGGGAGATATTATCAGTTCAGGCTCTGTAGACAACTGTGGTGGTTACTCCTAGGAGCAAAAGGGGACAGGTCAAGTATGTCATATAAGCAGGGTATGGAACAGGTAGGTAGGTTTGAGATGCAAATTAGGAAGTGTTTGACTAGAGGGATGGTGTGTAAATGTCAGAGGATGTGAAGCAGCGAGTACTGATGGAGAACAAAAGAAGATGAAGATTGGGTACCGGGTTGACCAACGATAAAATCTGGAGAGAAGTAGAGAAAGCGGAAACACTTGAGGAGGCATCTGTAGGTTCTGAAAAATGAGGAGCTAAAATGTACTAACATATATATCACCTGTGTGGAAATCCGAGGCCAGGGAAAGCAAGATGAACGCAAAGACCTGACATTTGCTTTCAGTCCCATTCCGGACATTGGCCACCTTTGCCAGCAGTTTCAGGGAGAGGTGAAAGCTGTGTGGGGGTGGATTGAGTGCAGAATGGGAGAAGAGTTGAACACCGCAGACAAAAACATTCTAAAGGAATTTTATTTCTAGTGGAAGTGCGAAAACAGGGCTGCCGCTGACAGAGCAATGTTTGAAAATAAGGGAAAGATGTTTGTATGACGCAGGGCATCATTTGTTAAGGTGAAACCTGGAGTGTATCGGACCTTAGCACCGTGGCTACTTTTTAAAGGAGATAGAGGAGAAATATAGAGAGAAAAAAAAGCACCTACACAAGAGCTTTTTATGGAACTCAAGAATGACAATGGTAAAACTCTTTCTTTTCATTATTTATTTATTTAAGGAGAATAATAAAAAATAAAAACTACAAGTTGAGAGGAAATTGATAGGAAAGATGATAGGAAATCAACAAGGCTTATTATATTGTGTATTGTTGTCTTCAGAGTAATTGCTCAGATTACCAGGTACAGGCATGTAGGATTGATCAAACAGTATAAGCACTAACTGTTCCTTTCAATGAACTAATAGAAATTAGTAATGCAAGTATACTAATGCACACACACACACACACACACACACACACACACACACACATATAGTATACTCATGCAGGTCTGTCTCTGAATATTGCTTGAATACTATGTTGAATGCTCTGTGTAGAGAACTGGACAGGCTTCCGCTTCTGCTGTGGTAGTATGTTTTTAAGTGTGACTGAGAAAAGTGAATGCTGGTGAACCTCCTAAGAATGACTTGAGAATTGCCAGCCGGCCCATCGAACACATCCAGCATGATGGCACTCGTTTGCTAAACTCATTCCAACCTGATGTCAAGACTGAACTCATGGTGGAGAAGCTCATAGAAAATGCACATTTATTTACTGAAATTGGGGAATTCTCCTTTGACTCATCCTATACACACTGCCTATTTTTCACTTCAGCCCCTTCTTAGTTTGCTGAATCTAGCTCCTACCTCCCTATGCATTCTTCAAGCTTGAACACACTTAAATGTTATTATTTTAATACATGTTTCCTTAGTTACTGCCAATCCCAGGCATACCGTCCTAAAAGTATTCTTAGGTACCTTGATCAAATTACTTATGCACCAAGGATACTTCTTAAATGAAATGATCAGGCAAATGTGCTGATGATCAAATTTATTTTACATTTTGATGTTCCCTCATGAACTCTTCACAGAGTAACTTTTACTTCGATATTGAAGGAAATTTGTATATACCTCGGTAGAACTCATTAAGTTATTTTAAAACTGTGCCCGTCCAGTGGACAGACAGGACCTTCAGAAAAGCCAGAAAGTAATACATCCCATCTCTCTAGGCTCTGATTTCATGTGTTTAGGTAGGACAATTAGGCACACACCCCTAGGAAGCAATGCAACCTGTCAAAACACAGGCATCCAGTAAACAGTGTCAACTACCAAACTTGTACTGTGTTACTGGCCACAGACATGAAGAAAATGAGCTTAGATAGTTCAAGTAGAGATATGCAGAAGTAGAGAGGATGGGGTAGCTTCAGAGGTCCCATGACCCTTTAGTACCTGAGCTGTTTCAGCTCTGCTCCATCATGCTTTAAGTGTCACTGTTATTCGCAGTACTGCAGCTTCAGGCAGGATGTCTCCACAGCAGAAGGGTCAGGCAGTCCTGCCAACTGAATGCAGTTCCTAGTAACGACTTTTGCAGAAGCCTTACGCCAAATTTCCACTCACCTTATTAGCTGAAATATGATCAGCAAAAATTCCCCCCGAAACAGATTTTTATAGGCAGACAGACTGCCCCCCCCAATGAAAGTAGGGTTTTGCCTCTGAGGAGGGAGAGAATAGATTTTAGATGGGCATTGGGCATTAAACCTTTTTAAAAACCACATTAGGAATGAATTATCTGCACTATACAGGATTAATTTTTAGAAATCAAATTAACTGGGCACCTATATCTTAACTTTATCTTAATGTTAATCCTGAGATTTTATTTTTACTTAAATGTTTCTGAGTGGTTTCCGCTCT
The DNA here is from genome assembly GCA_004027595.1 of Dinomys branickii. Taxonomy (NCBI): domain Eukaryota; kingdom Metazoa; phylum Chordata; class Mammalia; order Rodentia; family Dinomyidae; genus Dinomys; species Dinomys branickii. The sequence continues at coordinate 32,347 of PVLD010002695.1, read as the reverse complement.
TGCTTCATTTAACTGGATTTTTAAGCCTGCTGCTCCAGGTATTGATGGGTTATCCACAGACTCACTGTTTACATTTAGAGTCAGTTTTGCTTTTACCGCTTTGACAATTATTTTCCCTGGCTTATTCTGCTAATAGCTTTCCCCCTAAATTTACACTATGCTTGTGGCAAGATAAATCATTTATTTCATACATAGTCTTCCATTCAGTGATTTTCTTCTCATTATGCTGAAGACTGTTACACGAGTTTGGTGAGTGTTTTGTGTAATTTATCTTTCCAAAGCTCAAATGATCTAGTATTTCAACAGCTATAATTATTAATTCAACTCACTCAGGGTTGTTTTCTTGACAGTCTTTGTTTTCAAATGCAAAGGGATAATATTTCTGCTGATATGATTCTTAAAACTTTAATGAGATTTTTCTTCCAATTTTATTTTTTAAGATGGGCTAGCATTCATGATCATAGCAAGTACTGGAGGATGTGATTTCATGATAATTTTTATAACATAAAAATAACAAACATATTAAGAAGAAGACAATGAAATATCCACGTCTATGGATCTTACAAATTTTTTTTTTTTTTGTGGTACCGGGGATCGAACTCAGGACCCTGTGCTTGCCAGGCAGGCGCTTATCCCACTGAGCTATATCCCCAGCCCCATGTCTATGGATCTTAATGTTAGCCTAATTTTTCTCATTTAATAAATGCAGAAGGCTTACTTTGTATCAGAAGTAATACTGTACTTTGTATCAGAAGTAATACTGTACAAAAATACAAACTTCAATAAAAATAGCCCTGATTGAATATCAAACATATAAAAACACCCCCAAACCAAAACATGATGGAGAGTCATGAGTGCAGTAATGGCAGTATCAGCTAGAATGGCGGCCCAGGGAAGAATCAGAATAATGGTTATCAATGCCCAACTCTATGAGAATTATCCAGAGATGAAAACGGAGATAAATAACGGGACCTCATCTGCAGAGACTAGAGATTCATTCTCAAACGATTCCAAAGAATATATGCAGGGACATAGTGGATTAAGGAAATTATCCTTAAGAATGGGTGGGAGTTTTCCCAGGAGAGAGCTTATTAGGCAAATCAAGTAGTAGGATTGCAATGGAGACACTGCAAGCATTTCTGGGAAGCAGGGAGCCCAGTGGTCAGGGTTAGAGCTGCTCTTAGAATGACACACAAGAGCATTTGAAATTATTCCACAGACCAACATTTCTCACCTTGTGCTTAGAGGGATTTATGGCCCTCCTTGATTATGCCCCAGAACTTTGAACAGATATATTTGGGAAATCATGCATACTATTCTATCTTCTTGTACACTAAAATATCTAGGATTTCAAAATATAAGTGAGACACCTACCATAATAATAATAATAATAATAATAATAATAATAATAAAAGTTGTATCTACAGTTTCCTGACCTTATTTGTACAGAGAAATATTGTTTCTCTTTCCCCTGATCCCGTTCTGGATTTCAATTGATATTCTATGGAACATAATATAATTGGTACTGTGCAGAAAGCTTTGAATAGGGCATCAGTGTTTTTTGTGTGATTCAAAAATCTATTTTAGTTGGCACAGTATGTTGGGAACTTGTTAAGATTAAAGGCTGAAAATCAGTTAGCAGACTATTGCCTCTGTCTCAAAAGGGGATTTTGAATTTCTCAGCAAAGCAGAATAAATACAAGAAAGGGAAGACAACAGATTTGGGATATTTTAAACAGATGGTGGGGCTGGGGATATAGCTCAGTGGCATAAGCGCTTGCCTGGCAAGCAGAAGGTCTTGAGTTCGATTCCCAGTACCAAAATAATAAAAAATAAAAAAGATAAAGAGATGGTATAAGAGTACTTATGGATAATAAAATAAAAAAGAGTAACTCATAAACAGGTAATAAAGTCCAGTTTACTGCAGAAAGCAATAGATTATCTTTACCAGGGAATACTTACATATTCAAATGAGATCATTATAACTTCATGAAAGATGTCTGTTTTTTTTTTTTTTTTTTTTTTTTTTTTTTGGCAATACTGGGGATCGAACTCAGGACCCTGCGCTTGCTAGGCAGACGCTTATTCCACTGAGCTATATCCCCAGCCCCCTAGATGTCTGTTTTGAAATGGAGAAAGACTGATGCTTATTAGGAGTGCTAAAAGTCTCCTGCTGGGAATAGTGAAAACAAAAGCAAATATTTTACTTTGAGATCTTATCAAAGCATCTTATTTTAACATAATTCGGTAAGAAAAGTATGATTTTGGAAATAAATGTGTTCTATAAATGTCTCCAGAACATATGTATTTTGTTAGCAGGATAGTACACTAGGATGAGATTGAGAAAATTACGTAAACCATCACCTTGAGCAATGATACTGAAAAAATGTAAAATAACATACCAGCAATGAACGAGGAAGCAGAAGATGATAACTTGCTGTATTTCTGCAGCATATACGAGTGTGATAGAGGAGAGAGAGAAAATCTATTTTTACCACCCTAATGGACTATATTTAGTCCAACATCACAGAACTGGCTGGACAAATAATTTGTAAATCATACTATCTTATTCTTGGCTGCTTGGCTACATACCATTTCTCTTGTTTTGAATTTTGGAACATTAAGTACCCTCAATCTGAGTTCCATTATCAAATATTTTTAAAATCAACATCAATGACAATTAGATGTGTCTACCACAATAACGATCTTTTAGGATTTTGGAGATGAGTGATTACTAGTAAAAATACAGTTTTGTAATATTGATAAGGGTTATAATAAAGCAAAACTAATCAGTGAGTGTATATAAATATAAATAAATAAATATATATATGTAGCATACCTTCAAGTGATTTTTATATGTATTACTGCATAGATTTCTGAAGTCCTTATATTTCACAGTTGAAATCATGCAAGTCAAGATTTCTACTTTAAAAATAACAAGTATTATAAATGTTAGACTCTAAGAAAAATTTAGGTTAATACCTACCCTGATCAATTGAATTGTAAACTATGCAGCTTCAATCAAATATGAAAAAGTCAGTCCTCAAACAGGACAGTATGAACATATTGCATAAGAACGAGTATTCTAATACGAATAAATTGGCCACCTGAGGAGTACATGGCAATGTGTACCAACAGGTGTGAAATCCTCATTCTATCTCACTTTCTTTACTGGCTTTTCTGTGGCTCATTAAGAGACACATTCTCTAAAGAATCCCAGTTCCATCTGCTTCTTATGCTCTTCTTTTCATTCTTGAAACTTTAAGCTGATTTTCAGACAATTTGAAAATTGATCTAAACCAGCTTTGATTTTTAAATTTGGCACTAAAGACAGCAAAAATTTCTGATCTCAACCTATTTATGTTTGTAAAAGTATCTGTTAGGCCATCATGAATTTGTTTCTCTTCCAACAGCAGTTAATACTAGTTTTAAAGCATTCATGATAAATATAATAGAAAATAGCAACTGAAAAGCAAATCATTGTATTCTAATTAACATGTCAATACACTGTTAAATTGCTTCTGCCTGTATGGATTCCTTAGTAACTGTGTAAATTTCATTTTGCAACAAATAAACATCAACATCTTCTATGACTGAATTCTTTGTGTCTCTAAATGTATTACTTTTACTGTGCCTTTGCTGACTGATCATTTAAAAGTGTCTGCTATTAACAAAGAGTAAATTAATTTTTTTATGATGAGGGCTTAGGTGTCAAAAAGTGAACATCATCACATTAATTTAATAAATACTTATGATCTTTGGTTAAATGTGTCAAAGTGGACAGTTATAAGTGATGTTCAAGAACTAGAATCCGTTCTGCCATGCTGGATCTTTGCGTACAGGGTTTGATGCATTACTTTTATATGGAATTAGTGGGATTGTTGGGAGACTCTTTGGAGAACATCTGCAAATATGGGACCTTAATATTTCTGTTTAGTTCTACAAAAGAAAAGTAGAAAATGATACTACAAGCAGAATTTTCTTACCTTGCCCAAATGAGTCAATAATCCATTGGTTTATAAGTGAAGCAAAACAAAAATAAGCAAAAAATATTCTGTGGTTCATAGCGTCAGGGACTGTGTGGACTCATATGCTTTAAAGTAAGCACTTGTGAGTAATGGTCACTGTTACCAACAGTTTTTTGGGAAAGTTTACTGCCAAGCTTCACGCCATGGTTAATCCTATATATTGGGGAATTATGTGAGCAATGACGGATGCATCTGTAAGAGTTGTGAAGAAGAAATAAATCTGAGATCACTGGTATTGCATAAGAGTGAAAGAAGCCAAATCCTGAATGACAGAAACAAATTTCCTACAGATTTTCCATAAATGAGATGTGAAGAGATGTACTGTAAATTCAGAGTCTCGGTGTTCGATATCTCTCACGTTAAATGAAGGAAATACACTTCCTGGTAACTCAACTAGGAAATACATGTGTTTGTTTTACTTTTCAGATATTCCAAGGGGTATGAGAAATGGGGAAACATATGTATATGAGCACATTTAAATAAAAAACAGTTAAAAATGATTGTGAGGATTGTGTTACTTACATAATATGTGAAGACTTTGTTGTCACATGAATAATATGTTGATATATTGCAAAGCAGAGCTTTGTCAAGCACGCAGGTCATTAATAGCCACGTTTGTTTCCCTGGTGGACAATGTCAGCAGATTCTTAACTAAGTTTGAGCTGTGTTACTTGTAGTCACTAAAGCCAAGCAATGAGGCAGTTAATAAGTATTTCTCATAGAATCCCATATTTTGTAGAATATCTATAGACGCCAAAACATTTATTATATAAAAGAAAATTACAAGCCATGGCTTATGTATCCAATGGATATCTTATTGTGGTGCAATCTACAATGGTGAGAATTTGGCTAGAATGGGTTGAACACTTTCTTTGTAGCCAGAGAAAGATTTGACTGACCTCTAACAAGGCTGTTCAAGTTTGATGCTGTTCAGGAGTCATGATGAATGTGTTAGAATTTACAACCTATCTGTCCACAGTTCCAAACATCCTAGCTGCCTACACCTTTACCAGAGCTGAGGACATAATTTGTAGTATATCTAACAAGCACTGATGGATTCCATAGCACCTGAAGTCTTCATACCATTGGAGTAATGGTGCGAGGTGGAGTAGGTAAAGCAATACCCCGGATCTGCTCCGTATATGCACATAGATGTCTACATCCTAATGTATTAGTTACATGACAAATAAGGCAATGGTAAAATCTGGTAATGAACTAAAGAGGTAGTAGGAACTGAAGTTACTATTCATTTTGCCTCAAAAGTGGGAAATTATTTGGTATTATTTAGGGGAACCCAGCGCCATTACTAGAATGCTTAAAAGTGGAAGGAATCATTAGAAGAGAAATCCAGAGAGACTACAGCTTGAGAACTGCTCAGCTTGATCTTGCTGACTCTGAGGATGGAAGAAGGGCCCGTGAGCCACCTGAGGAAAGCAGTGACTTTAGAAGGAGGAAAATCTAAGAAAAACTTTTCTAATGAGATTTTACAGAAATCATTGTTTAGCCCAGTGAGGATCCTGTTAAACTTCTGACCTTCGGAGTATAGAATAATAAGTTAGTGTTACTTAATTAGTGTTCAGTTGTTTTACAACAATGTAATATTAATACAGATTTTGATACTTGGAAGTGGGGTGCTGCTCTTCATCCTATCTACAAGATGTGGAAGTGGCTTTGGAATTTCCAATAGGGAGAGCCTGGAAAAAATGGGGGGAGCATGGTTAGAAAAAAGCCTAAGTGACATTCAAAAGGTTGTTCAGAGAACTATCGTTATCAGGGATGTTTTTGGTGAAGACTCAGAAGCAAAGGAAGAGTGCACCAGAGAAAACACGCATGGCTTTCGAGAATGCTTACCTCCTCACTTGTAGACTGCTGGTGAGTGGGTGTTACAGGTACTAACGGTGAAGGCCCAGGAGAAAACAAGGACCAGGTTATCGAAGCATTAACCTGTGCTATATAGTGATAGAACCTTAGTATCATCGTGTCCTGCAGTTATGTGGATAGTGTCATTTATAAATGGTGAAGATGGGCATTTAGCAAAGGAGATTTCTTAGTGAAGGTTTGAGGGGGCCTCTTAGCTTGATTTTGCTGCTTCAAGTAAAAGGCAAGATTAAGGGGGCAGGTTAGGGGCAAATAAATCATAACCAGATGCTTTGGGAAATTCTCAGTTTGCCAGACTGAAAAAGAAAAACTAAAATTAAAAGATTCAGCACTGGGAACATAGATTCTAGAAAACAAAATCCAAGGTGTGGCTGGGCCACAATTTGTGAATAACCCAGAAATATCAAAATACACAAAGCCATTGCTATAGGACTTACGGTTCCTCTCAACCATAACAGGAAAAGTAAGAAACAGGTCTTACTGGGAGGGACCCACCACAGTGAATCCCGTCATAAACAGTTATGTGAGAGTGAGCTGTCAGTCAGCAGAAAGGCATGTGCTAGGTACCTGGTTTCTCAGTAGTGCCACAACAGTGTTATGGAGAATTGTGTTGGGGATGTACTAACCCAAAAGCCTATTTCCAGGCCGCTATTCACTGCCAGTGCCATCTCTGCTCCTCATTCGATCTCTGCAGCTTTATACTCAAGATGTTGTCTAGACTAGTACAGGGCCAGTCTCAAGTTTGTTTTGTTGAACTATTGTAGAAACCAGTGTGCAGGAGCTGGCGAAGTTGTGCTGGGTACTAGCGCTCCTGTCCTCTCTTCAGAGAGACTGTGGACCGGAAGTGGTAATCCCTGTCTGATGATCAGGAATCCTGACTCGAATTTCTGCTTTCCCACATTTTGTCAGTGGAGAATGATGGCATTTTTTATTTTATAATACTTAAGCATGTTGACATTTGGACTCCTGCAAAGCTAAATATATCCATAAAAAATTTTAGTTTTATGAGTTTTATTTTGCTGCCTGGGATGTCAGATCACATCTTCGTATCCAGGGTTTCTATTCATGAGATGTGGAGGGAGATAACATGCTAACCATGACAGGTAATAGCACAAATTACACAGAACATATTACAAATACATCATAAATAATTATTCAATGCAGATACATCCCAAGAATATTGCCTGTGGCATCCTCATTCTTCTTCAAATATAGTATGACCTGGTGACCTCTAAATAATTGTTAAAGAAAAGCAACCTGATGTTGCGATGAGGTAGATTATCTTTCTATCTATCTCTATCTATCTTTTACCTGCCTTGGTCCTCATGCATGTGAAGCAAGTGCTCTACCCCTTAGCTGTATTATCTGCCCTTGACTTTATACAATCAGTAATTCCCCAAATAGAAAATGTTTATTTATACACAGGAATGTTTTAAATTCACAATTTATTTTCAGTAAATTTTTGTCTCAGTGAAGAATTTAGTAAATCCCAGTGCTTCACAGAAATGGCAAGCATAGTTAGAATACTGAAGTTACATTTTTGGGAATATATTGTCTTACCTTTCTTTGATAATTAGGCCTAGTCACTCGGATAAGGTTGCATAATTGCTAGACCCTTTATAAAGGATAAGCAATACTGGGGATGTCTGTAGTGTGGTATTTCCTGATTATTGCCATTAAATGATACCACACTTGGAGGGTGAAGTATCTGTTAACAATCCACACAAGGTAATCCCTGATTTGATACTTTTAGTATGTATGAAGTTGTCATTTCTATTGGAGGTGAAACACTGAAAGTGGCTGCCAGAAGTGAATATTTTCATAACAAAAGAATATCGTGTTTGTCTGGTTTCCATGTAGCACTCAAATGATGAGGCTGTTTTATGAAACAGGCAGTTGGATGCACCAGGCTTTTCAGCAACCTTTAAAAGCCCTGCTGGGCAATCATTCCTTAAATTTGGAGGCGACAGAAAGTACTGCTTCTGGGCTTAGAGAGTGCCTTCTGGTATCTACACATGCGGCTGGAATGACAATCCTGTCACCATGAAAAATCTCCCTGCATTCTACTACTCGCTTTGCTACACATTTGTTTTCTTGAGATCATTTTCAAATAGTCATGGGCTTGGAAATATCAGTTAGGGTGGAGTTTCTTAAGGTGCAGCATAAGAACACAGAGAAAGCCAAAGCAAACTTTACTCTGTACTACCCGTTCATATACCAGTTTATCGATGGTGCATTGGCTTCTGGGAGCAGTGAGGCGCTTGCTAATATGCGGAGAACATTCGGTTGATATTTATTAGGCTATTCTCTAGCTGCTTACACAAATAAAATTATGAAAAGATTATACCCAAATGGCAATGATTGAAATTAAAACATTCTGTATTATTTTTTAAATGACACAAGATAACATAATCATTATACTTTAAAAAATGTTATTATAATTTACCTTGTAAAAGGCAGTATTCAGCTTTGGTATGGCATATAAACTCTTAAGGACACTAAAAAATGTTAAAGGTAGTCTTCTAATACAGAAGATTGCATTACATTGCATGTTTAGATTTTATTAATTTATATATAATTAATTTATATTAATTTATTCATGTAACCCTGTTACATTTTTAAGGAGATAATAGAGCATACAATCAATAACTTAATTTAAAATGATTAATTTGAATATTTAACCAATTTTATGTCTTCAGAGCAATAAACACCTGAATGTAGCAACAGCAAAATCTGTTAATTTTCATCACAGGGCAGTCACTGCTATTTTCTTTTACAGTTGAGAATGTGGTTCGCAGAGGTGAAGCTTCACAAAATTTCATGGCTTAACCACATTGAATTCCAAAGATTACCAGCTGCCTCCCACTTTAATAGAAATTATGGTGAGAAAAAAAAGAAAAGCCAGGTATACTCATGGTGTCAGTAATACTTAATGCATCCAGATTGTACTCAGATAAAATATATGGTTTCAAAGACTTCCAATCTCACTAATGAGCCTATTTCTTTAAAAATCTTACTTCCTGGTGTACTATTATTTCAGTCATGTCTTATGGTGCTTCTACCATACCTAGGAGTTAGGATACATGTATACAAGCATTTCTGTGCTCTTCTCAAACCACGAAAACTTCATTACAGAAATGTGGCAATGTTCTTTCTCCTGAGAGTTTTACCTGATATATTCTGCCAGAACCTTGGCTGTTTTTCAAGCTCTGTGTGTCTAGACTGGTGCACTATTCTGAACTTTGAGTTGAAATTGTGATAGCTGTGATTGGGTGTAAGGAATGGCCTTCTGCTCTGCTGGCTCTTCCTAGAGTTTCTTGGGGTCTGCCAATGCCTAATCCAAAAAAATATTAGCAGGAAGCTGGTTTGAAGCAATTTCCAATGAGTCCTTCCACTTTGGCAGCAAGTTCTGGATCAGCAGTGGGCAGGAGCCGTGTTAGCATTAGAATCCGTAGGAGCCAGTCTGATGACCGAGATGGACTTTATTATGGTTGGTATGTAGATGTCCCCACAAGGCCTCATGCAGTCATGGGGCGGGCTTCTAGAGTCTGTGATTGATCCATGGCCCAATGCTGCGATGGTGGGTGTGAGTGCCATGCTTTCCCTGGGCTTCCCAGTTTGCACACAGTATAAGGGAGGGAAAGAGGCTTGTTTGCTGCTCCTCTCTTTTCGTTCTTACTGCTTTTACTGTTTTCCACCACCATGAACTGTTGCCCTCTGCCGTGTGTCACTCTGCCGAGTATGCACTGAAACCTCCACAAACTGTGAGCTAAATAAACCTTTCCTTCCTGAATTTTGGGCATCAGGTATTCTGTCTCAGCAATGAAAGAAAAGTAACCAAGACTGAAAGAACCTTGAACAATTGCAAACAAAGAAAAGCAGATGCTCACTGAGGTTAGACAGAGCAAGGGCACAAAATCTGAAGGTTGCTTGGAAACCAAAGATGCCCTAAATTAAGATACATTATGGAAAGATACAAATCTGCAACATTCCTCATGGAATAAGTGATGGAACAGACTGCTTGAGATACCGAGAGGTAATCCAATAAATAAATTTCCAGTAATTTTAGGAATAAAATATGTAAATAGGATTTTCATTCTCTGATTACCATTAACCCTCCAGTTCTATGTTCTATGTAAAATAAATCAAACTTTTAAGAATAAGGAAGGATATTCTGAGAGAAAATCAAATAGTATTTTTTCTACATGTGTGCACAAAACTAATAAGACTTAGAACTTTTCTATCAGTAATTTTAATCTCATGTTTGTAAGTTTAGTCATGCATTTGAAAATGCTGTTTTTCCTCAACATTCAATTCTTTTCATTTACATCTTGATTTATACAAATACTTAAATCCCATATTGTGTTAGAAAATTGGCAGGAAAAGTGATAAGAAAATATAACCTGAGTTCTTAAAATGTTATGTACATTGGTATAGTATCCTCTTTTTAAGGCTTCATTTCCATGTTATCTTTGCTAGTAGCATGAATAATATTTTCAATGTAAAAACTGATTAAACCATTTTATAATTTAATGGGCAAAACTGCCTTATAGTACTCAGATTAAGTAAAAAATACTAGTTTCTAGATTTTGCTTCAAAGCTTGTGATAATAAAATATATTTCATCCTAAGAAATTAAAACTCTAATTCCTTATATTACATAATCATAAATTAAAAGCATACATTTCATTAATGTCAAAATTACACAATTAAATATAATTATGGTTATTATCTAATTATTCCATACCTGGAGTTGGACTATTTCATTACCAGAAAATTTACCCACTTCAAATATCACTTTTTAAATGTAATATCTGGTGAAAAATGAATAAATAATATTGTGAATGACTGGTAAGATAATTCTGCTTTCCTTTGCATTCTCAATATCAAAACATTCTGCTAATACACAATGAACAGTTGATATCAAAGACAGTTGAATATGTAAATAAATTATTGTGAACATTGCCCTTCTTAGTATGGACTGAACTGCACCATCCATGCAGTTCATACACCGACCAATTCATGGCACATGAAGGTGCAATTGGGGGGGTAGGTTTATATACAGTCGGGAAGGCAGGAACCTCAATGTGAGATCATAGGAGAGATCAGAACACTCACTCCATCCAGTTCTCTCTCTTCCTGCACTGTCACAAAGCAGAGGTCCAGAAAGCATAGCAAGATAGTAGCTGTTGGCAAGCCTAAACGCCAACGTGCTGGCCCAATTATCTCAGACTGCCCACCTTGGGAAACCCAAGAGAACACATTTCTATTGTTTAAACCATCCAGGTTCAGTTATTTTGCTGTTTCAGGCTACAATAAGGAACTTCTGTATAGTCAAGAAGTTTTTCTGTATCATGTTGCAATCATGTGAACATTATGTATTTCTTTTTTCCTCTGAGTTTTCCTCTGAGGTTGCCTTTGGGGGATGCGGTAATGAGAAAAATTATCTAATGTTATCTTTTCAGCTATGCAGCTCTCCTCAAAGGTTAGTGCAGACTATATGCATAGTGTCATGTGTGTATATTTTCTTCTAATTGGCCACTAACAGGAGAATGGCTAAAAAACTACAGGGCACTGATACACTAGAAAATATTTTATTAATTGATATCAACATATTTTGAAAGGTTGTGATTATCTGGGAAATTCATATCTTCTAACAGTGAGAAAGAAAGCACAACACATGAACCGTCATTATTCAGATCAACAGCATAGTATGGATAACTGCCCTGTCTGAATATATTGATTCTTCTTGTGCTTAATGGATGGATCACATTTCACTTGAATACAGCTATTCTTGTTGTGGTGGAAATTCATTTTATTTCTAGATGATTTACTACTATGAAAGTGCTGAGAGAGAATCCTTGCATACATGACTCTTTATGCATGTGTATTTACTTATTTAAGATACATTTTTTTGAAGTGGAAGTGTAGGTGAAAAGTGTAAGTTCATTTTCATTTCATGAATTGATTTCTAATCAGACATTCAACAGTCATTGCACTATAGAAAATACATCAGTTTTTCTTAAAGCTTTTGTATGTATGAAAAAGAAACAATAGTGATTTTCAACAAAATTATACTATTCAGTTGATTTTTATTTCTTTATTTTTTGGTACTGATGACTGAAGCTAGGGCCTCCTTTAAGTACATCAGTCTTAAAAGTGGATACTCAGCCATAATTTTGTTGTGCAAGATCTACTTTTCATGTTTTGATACATTTTTCCCTGAATAAAATCTACATCTATTTCCTCATTTATCTACCAATCAAATCTATTAATTACACGCATTACTTATATAATTACATTGGCAATCATTTGACTTTCAAATTTTTGTATTTTTAATAGCATCGTAAATTCTTCAATAATACACTTAATATTTTGTTAAGTAGATACACAAGCCTGATTACCAATCCTGTAATGACTGATAATGGAATGAAGAATAAGTTTGGTACTCATAGAGAATGTGTTGCATTTCAGATTAATTTCTTAGAGTTGCTTCTCAGAGGACACAGTGTTTTCATATTTAAAACTCTTCTCAAATTGTCCAATAAGTTTTTGGTTAATTTATGCCAGTGACTTCCTCAGCTGTAGAGTCTGGGAATGGAAATTGCACTAAATCCTATTCAAATATTTTTAGATAAATGCAGGCTTTCATATTGGCTGAGCTTGTCTGACTTCAACATGTGACTTATTATCTTAGTATTCATTCTTGTTCTTGAGCAGTTTTCACTTTTACGACATGTTTTATTAAATAATTTAATTTAATAAAATTATTAAATGTTATCTTTCTTTTATCTTTCTTCAGGGGCTCTTCAGGCTTATATTTATTGCTGGCCCCTCTTCTTCACACTAACCCTGGAACACTGGAAGAGTGCAGAGTTCCTTTCTTAAACTATTAATATTGGAGTCTCACCTCTCCCATCCCCCAACATGCAGGTTCATCTCTACAGTAGACAGTCAGTCTCTGAGAGTCTCAATCTGAGCATGTTCAGACTGCAATTGCCAAGTGTCCGTCTTTCTTATTTTAGCTAATGGCAATGCTAGCCAAGTTGCCGGCCCAAGCTCTGGAAGTCACCTAAGATTTCCCACACAGTAAACCCATTGGCATAACCTGTTGGTTCTCCTCTCAGCATACTGTATATCCAAAACTAGGCATGGTGGCATCCAGTTCCGTCATCCCAGAGACTGAGGCAGGAGGACCACATGAGGCCCAGTCCAAAACAGCCTAAGGAAAGCAGTGAAGCTCTGTTCCAAAATGCAGTGTATTAAAAATCCCACTACATTAAACAATCTCTAGTTCTAACACTTAATTTCCAGTTAATTTCACGTCCACCTACCAAGTAATTTACCACCTATCTCTGCCCTTTTTCAGGAAGAAACCTAAAGCAATAATAAAAGTATATGAACATATTTATATTTATAGATGCATGTGCAAACATACATGTACATACACTTTCTACTTAAACCTTACAGTAGTTTTCAATTGCAATTTCAGTGAAATCTAGTGTTTCCATGGCTTAAAGCACACTTTATGATCTAGCTCTGGCAATATCTCCAACATAATGTGTTAACTATTACCCTAGTTCATTATATTCAATATATACTGACCTTTGTGCAATTCAAAAAATCAGGATAATTTCTCACCTAAGTGTTTCTATAAAGTAATCTTTCCAAAATTGCCTCTTCAATATGTGGTATTGACTCATTAATTAATTAGTAATGAAGTAAATCACTCAAGTCTCGGTTAAAGTACTGCACCAACTTCTTAAGCACATTTTCCTGATGAAACCTTCAATGTAGCATCAATCATATGAACCACCTGTCCTCGTCATTTTCCTCATTGGGACAAAAGATTTGACATCTGTGATTTAAAGAAGTTTATTCTGACTCGCTATTCCAGAAGTCTCGATCCTTACACACTGGTCTGACTCCAACACAGGAAGACATGGTGGGAGGGCCTGGTGAGGGAATGCTGCTCTCATCATGGCGCTCAGGAAGCGGAAGTGAACGGAGAAGCGAGGGAGAGAGATGTAGCTTTCCAGTCTTGCCCCCAGTGACCTGTCTTTTGGACCAGGCACCACCTCCTAACCAGAAGTCTGATATATGAGCACTATTTCTCAATCATCTTCCAACAGGTCTGCCTATGTGGGGGTGAGGTCTTTGGCGGACATTCTCTGTCTGAACCACAACGCTGCCTCTTATGTTGCTCTTGCCGTAGCACTTCCACTGTCTTAAATTCACTTTAAAGCAAATGCTTTCTTAAGTAGGGTAATTTTGATATACCTCAGAAAATACCTTCTTTACAAACAACATATGCCATTGATTGATTCTTATGGCTCAATTCTTCATAGTCCAAACTCAGAATTAAGGGATAAACAGTGACAGTTGACCCAAATTATTCATGAACCTATTATGATTTTTGTGCTTGCCTTTCCTGATGTCACTAACTGGCCCTAGTCTCAGCTTTACCAGGGAGGTCCTTTTTGGTCACATACATATAGACTTGTAAGTTTTGGGAAAAATTTCATAATAATAAATGCATATATATATACACACATATATCCTTAGTTTTAGTAATTATTACTTATAATTTTGGAGGTTACTGCTAGCCCTAAAATACTCAGGTGACTTTCCATTTCCTCTACCTGCTGATTACCTTTTACTTGGCTTTATATTTTATATACTTTTTCCAGTGGGACCACAACTCTTGACATTAGGTGGCTTGGTTTCCTAATCCAGCTGTGGAATTTGTATTTTGCCAATGGAGAAGACTCATAGTAATCAGCAATGTCAGACAGTCCTTCTCACATAGAGGAACAGGAGATAATGCAAAATAACTCACATGGGAAGCACTGAAGATTAAAACTATTTTTTTGTCCTGGCCCTTCACTGAATCTTAGTATTTCTTTCACTGCCATCCAGGAGAACAGAAAACTGAAATTTGATTTCTAAGATAATGTTTAAAAGAATTCATTTGATATAGTATTTTACATTGTACATTTAGTTCCCTGTCATGAAGTATTGCTTGTCCACTACATTTCTGCAACTGTGGAATCTGGCTCAAATGTGCTTCCCAATGTCCCCCACATCTGTGTAACATGTATGTAGAGGAAGGCCTCTTCCTGATCATTATTAACCTTTGCTTGTAATTCCTCTACTTGCATTATAAGTATCCTAGGGTCAAAATGTATATACTCCCATTTCTCAGCCAATTTCTATGTCTCAAGGAAAATTCTTTGCAGGTTCCAAACTGTACAGGATTGCTCCTGCTGCTGACAGAACTTAAAACCTGTCTTAACTGCATGCTTAGGATTGTAGGTGTGTTGGCTTTACAAAACAAATCCAGGATATTGTTACCATGAAAGGGAGAGAGTGCTGAGCAGTAAATAGTTGTCTGCTAGACTGTAAAGTACACTAAACCAGATTGTTTGCTTGGCCTGCTCTAAAGGAACGACATGAGTTGATAACATGAGTATGGGAAGGAGAAACCCTTGTTGTTTTCTAAAACATTTACATTGTGATAGAAAGAATACCTGTGGATTTTCTCTCCTGGCTTCTTTCAGTTTCCGCTGCCTTAGTGTTCTTCATGTGTCAGTCTGGGATCCATCCATTCCAAAGCAAGATGCTCAGAGTAGCTGTGGAAAAGAACACAAAGCAAGAGTGAAAAATGACCAAGAAGAGGGATGCAAAGAAGAGAGAAGGTGAGGGAACATTACGGCCCTTCTTTACAGATTTGTTCATACTTTGAGAGTTATAGACAATATAACAGACTTTTCTTCAGGGTAGATGGTGTCCCTTATTTCATTGAAAGAAAGAGAAAATCCCAGCAATTTCACTGAACCAAAGAACTTACCCTTACAGACATTGATTTGCTTTTAGAGCAAACCCCAATTTTTGAACAAAATTCTCTTAGTTGTTTTCAGTCCCAGTCCCAGTCCTCTGCTGTTTCTGAAATTTAAAAAAATTCTATGACTCTTTAGCAAGAAGCCATACTCCTTTCTGCCTCAAACCCGGGCTTCTATGTAAACATTCAAGAATGCGTTGTATTCCATAATGACTTTAAGCTTCTTTTGGTCACATTTCCAAAGCATATTCTTTCTAGATTCCTCAAATTGGTAAGAATGACAAGATTTAAACAATTTGGTTGATGCAAAATGGACTTGAAAGAAACTGTACACATGAAAATGTAGAGCCTGATACATTTTGCCATGTTTATAGGTTTAGAAGTCTGTGAGCTGATCAGTGCCAGCAAGAACACAAGTCCTCTCATCTTACTTTTCCTTGTCTCGGAAGCCTCACACTAACTATCTCACCAGAGGCGTTTCACTGCTTTACATTGCAAAGCAGTGTTTACTCCAGCTGAGTCCACCCTGGCTGGCCTAGAAGCTGTCTCCCTCAGGAAAAGTGTGTCTCCTCTCCTGGTGCTGCATTCTGCCCTGCTCCTGGCATTTTCCTGCTCTTCTGACAGCTTCTGTTCCCGGTTCGCCTTTTCCAAGAAACCATCAACTGTCACCTTCCCTGGAGACTTGGTCAGGGATTATGTCTGTGTTCTGTCACTACCCTGGTTTCCCATTTGTTAATTTTATTAGAATATATTTTGATTGCAATATTGGTGGTTTTTTCCCACCAGACTGAAAACTCTGTAAGGAAACACATTTATGTACATCTTATTCACACTGTAAAATAACTCAGCCAACCAAAACAAACAAACAAAAGAGTCATGGGAAGGAATAAAATGAAAAAAGTAAAAACAGTGACTTGATCATAAAGCATTCAATAAACATTTGTTGAAGTAAATTTAAACTTTGTGTAAAATGTTTCTCTTTCATCATGGCTTCCTTGAGATTGGAACTGTAATAACTTTTTTATATTTGAATTTTATTTTATTTTTAAATTTTACAATAAAAAAGAACAGTAGCAAAATACCAACAACATAGACGAAAACAAAACAATGCAAAAGCAATAAAAATGTACTCCCTGATGGATCTCAGAACACTGACCTGATGGGCTCTTTATTTGGTATGAGATAAATATTTCATTATGACATTTAGGCACTAAATAAGAATAACTTTATTCAAGTTTTTCTTTTTAAATGTGTTATGTACATGAACCGACTCTGTCCAAGCAATGTAAACATGTACTAATACAAAAAAGAAACTTTCAAAGGAGAGAAATAAAATATTTCAAACCATTAACTGTTTACTAAGAATGCAATAGTCATTGGAAATAATTTGGTACAAAATTATCTCAGATAGTTTTGAAGAATATAAAGATTTTTTCCCCTACTAAAGTTACTGAAGCCTCTTACAATTTTCTGGGAGAAATGGACTGGCTTAGATTCTTTGGCTAAATTTGGATAATAACCTATGTGAAATAAGAGATAAAAAATAATGTCTGTAGAAGTTAAGGGAAGCTTATAGAACAGTGCAAGAGGGTTATATTAGGACATGGATCAGTACTATTACTGGGAAATAGAACTGCTTTTGCTAATTTGGGTGTAAGTAGTCCCTCACATTTTCAGGGTGGGGTGTTAATTGTTTTATTCATTTTATTTTATGAGCAAAGATCTCATTTTATTGAAAACTTCAGTTTAGCTGATTAAAAAATAGATGACTCTTGGGAAGTACAGTTAGTTTTAATTAAAAATAATTCATATGATTAATCTTTGATTAAGTGTCCCTATTCTACATTCAGTTTTGGAATGGGAATGGCTGCCTGCCTGTATTTTCTAAATAGCAGCGGTATCTAATAACTATTATCCATCATTTTCCTCCAAATCATCAGTGTCATAGGTAAGAATTCAGAGTGTAGATGTGCCAACTGCTCCAGATGTTGGTCTTCCTTTTATATCATTCTCTTCCGCAATGTGTCAATGATGGCAAGCAATTGAGTCTTTTATTTTCTTTCTGATACAAAGTAGTATTGCTTTGTATCATTATTCTCACATTAACCTCCAGCTATTGCTTGATGTCAGCAAAGTTTTATGGTGCTGGAAGAAACCAAATCCACGAAGTGATCACGAATAAAGGTCCAGCTGACATCTATGCAAAGGGAAAGACTAAAAACAAAATTGCAAGTAGCGAATACTGCAACAGTTGTGTTTGCCCAGTGTTGTACTTTACGCTTTAGATCCGATAAGTGAGATAGGATGTAAACCAAATTTTATGAACAGCTGAAATTTCCAGGTAGGTTATTGAAAATCAGAAAGAATAATTTAACTCACACTGCTAAGGAGAAATGCATAAGTCCAAAGCAGCTAGAAACTATAGAATCCAGGCTTGATGGCACATACTTGTTGTCCCAGGACCTTCAGCAGCAAGGGCAGAGCATCACATTCGAGCCAGGCCTGGGTATGTAGCAAATTGGGGGTAAACTGCCTCAAAATAAAAACAAATACGTGGATAAATGAATATATACGGAATGGGGATGTAGTTCAGTGAGAAGGGCCTGAGTTTAATCCTCGGTACCACAAAGAAACATGCGAACACCTCATACACACACTTTTTTCACTTTATGAGGTCTGGATAAAGGAGTCAAGCTCTGGCCTGCATATATGCAAATTGTTTGTGAATATTTTTATTGCATGAAGATTTTTGCTGTAAGAGGCCTTCTGTTGTAACAATCATTTTCTCTTTCACAAGACGTGACACATAGCTTTTGATAAAAATCCCATTTAGAGAGTTCAAGTGGGAAGGTAAACTAGGGAAGGATGGGGGCAGGAAAGGAAGGAGAAAGAGAAAAGTTGAGAAAAGAAGTAAAAAATGGAAACAAAGCTTTTGTAAGGAAGGAGGGGAAGAAGAGTTAAAGGGCAGGTAGGGGAATAGGGAAAAAATAAAGAATCAAGTTATATCATGTGCAGGCACACCTTCCTTATGATAAATGTGATTGTTATTTATACCTAAAATGTACCAATAAATTTAACTAATTAAAAGTAAGTAAACAGAGTGATTTCAAACTTCTCAAGCTAGTCAGATCTGGAATATTACCCTCAGCAGGATGTCATCTTAAAAATCTTATATTAACCACTTGGAACCATATTTTCCACCTGTAAAATAGGGGTAAAAATATTTACACACCTTAATGTCATGAGGTTTCTTGGTCTAACACATGGGGAATGAATTCTGGAAATGACTAGTGCGTAGTGCATCCTGGAAAGTGCAGCTACTCCTTCAGTCACGGCCACCACCTTAATCTTTACCATTGTTCTTGCTACCATCTTTATCATGCGGTATGTTTTCAGGGATGTAGTAGTTTTTAGGTTTGCTTAATACACTGATACAGGCTTTGGATAGGACCAATAGGCTTATCATTGCCATACTAGCTTGCATACAGAGGGTTACTCAGAGATTGTTTATTTTGCTCCAAATAAGTAGAAAATTTGAAGGTATAAATTCAGTGCGATATTCAATTCATTTTTTGGCGGGGGGACAGGGTCTTGCTTTGCACTTCAGGCTGGCCTTGAACTCATAGCAATCCTCCTGTCTCATCCTCCCAAGCGTTGGGCTTATAAGCATGTGCCACCACACCTGGCATACTTTCTTACATAAAATATGAATATGAGACAGATGATGAAAGTCCACAGAAGGTAACTCTTCTGAGCAAAGTCCTATCACCTAAGGGAAAAAATGGATATTATCATATATTTGTATGTTTAGTCATGTTGAACAACTGATCACTCTGTCATGATCTCTATAGTTTATTTTCAAGCTCTATGTAATTGGTTGAATTAATAGAAAAGAGATTGAATCATTAAAAATGAGATTTTTGGCAGAAAAACAAGATTTTTAATAAAAGAATTTACACTAGGGTTAGGATAATGTTCAACAGATCTATGTAAACAAAAACCAGTGGTACATACACAGGTATGTAGTTACTCAAAGACACAGATACTCTCTCCCATTGGTATATATGTACATCCTGGACATCAGGAGCCAAGGGCGGACTATGACTTTCACCATTTTGTATTGGAATGCAGGCTCATGCCATACACTGGAGTAAATGTTTTCAAGCCACAGATTTCACAAGCCAAGCACATGAGGGCACATGTCACCAAACAGTGGCATGCTGTGTAGCAAGCTTTTTGACTAGAAAGATTTCATAGCCTCAAAGGTAAAAATAACATAAAATCTTGGAAATACAAATAATTCTTTTAGATAGCAAGTTTCAGTCCAAAAATCTAATCTATTCTGTTCATTAAAACTAACTGGTGGGCCAGGGAAATAGTTCAGTGGCACAGCTACTGCCCGGCAAGTGAGAGATTATGAGTTTGATTCCTGGTACCAAATAAAAAAGAAAGAAAGAAACTTACTGGTATTTGGGCTCACCTGTGTTGGATGGAAAAAAATTTTCAGCTATCATCTGTGTCTCTCTCTCTCTCTCTCTCTCTCTCTCTCTCTCTCTCTATGTCTAAATATCATCTATATATCTATACATCATTTATATATCTATATGTCTATATATCTACGTCTATGTCTACATGTACATCTATATCTCTATCATCTATCTGCTTACTTTTCAAATTGGTACAAGTTATTATTACACAGAAATACTGTAACTTCCTCACATGGTACCTAATTGAGGTTAGAAAAAATAGCATTTAATTTTTAAGTTCACATAAAAGGTAGAATTGGTTTGCATATTATAATGACTTCAAGTCTATCCTTTCAAATGTTTAGTGTCAGAAAGTTTGTGTTCAGTAAATATTCAACAAATATTTTTCGAATGAAAAACAATTAAAGATATCATTTGGCTTTTAAGTTTTTTAAATCTTAAAGTATGAGATCCATTCCATATAAACATAAATGGAAGGAGATATAAGTTTGTGTTGTTATTTTGGAAAAATACCTGGTTGTATGTATATTAAAACAGTTTAGATTATAAAAACATAAAAAGATATAGACATGCAAAGTGATTCCTTATGCAGTGCATTAGGGCTCAATTATGAATTGAACATTTCAAATATCACTTTCCCCCAGGGTAAAATATCCTGATTGAATTGCTTAGAGATTGTTTTATACTCTCTCCAAAAATATTTAAGCCATTTATTTTGGAACAATAGCTGAAAACAAATCAGATTCCTTTCCATCAGTTGCTTCTTCTGTATCTAATTTTTTGGCATCTATGAGAGAAAATTAAAGAGACTCTAAAAGGATTCAAGGTCTGCCTCTCTCCCTGAGATCTGTCATTGTACAGAGTTCATTTATTTTCATAAATTTCATCATCTTTTCTGATTTCAACCCCTCTTTGGTGGTGGAGAAAATGTGTGAATAGTATGAGGGAAAAGTTACAGTATAGTCCAAGAATAGCCAGTTGTGTTTGCCAAATCAGATTTAGTGTAGAGACTGAAGCCCCAAAGTACTTCAAAGGCACTGAAGACATCACTCTGCTTCAATCTGAGTAGAACTTGATGAACCACTGGAGAACAGTCTCAGCAGCTTGGAAAGGTAATTGTAGTAATAGAGAGGCTATCTCTGTCTTGCTCCCTGTAGACCAGTAAGAGTTCCTAAGCATACTTTTCTCTGACAGAATAAACGTCTAACTCCAAAGAAAGATTATAGAAACCATCAACCTTTCATACCACCTCTGGTGCTTTTGGAATGTAGATATACTGTACAGATCTCTGCAAAGTGTTGTGGGTGGAGAAGGTAGAGGACCATAGATGTTTATCACTGATCAATAATTTTTATTACCAGAAATTTTGAAACAAGTTTGAATATTTATAGTTATGTACTCAACACTGAATAGTCCTCAAGAAACATTTTTTTTCTTAGTGTATGACTTGTGTCTAGATGTTCCCCCAAAGCCTCATGTGGTCATAGGTGGGGCTTCTCGGAGGTGGTTGGATGTAGAGTGTGTGAAGCCGGGATTAAGTGTGTGATTAGTAAGTTAGTTCAATGATTGCTTTGGTGTACTTCTGGGTAGGTTCACATCCTGGGTATGAGTGCTATCCACATTAAAGGTAGGTAGCCTAGATAAAATAAGAAACAGAAAGAGGGTTGTTGCTTGTAGCTTGCTGCCTGCTGCCCTGCTGTGGACTGTTTGTCCTCTGTGATGCCCTGCAACCATGTCATCCTGCCTTGGAGCCAGCTGACTATGGACTGAAACCTCTACAAACTGTGAGCTAAATAAACCTTTCCTCCTTCAACTTTGGGTGTCAGGTACATTGTCTCAGTAACAAGAAAAGCAAGATAGAGGTAGGAAGAACATAGAAGCATTGAGTTATGAAAGTGGAGAGTTAATTGTTTTTACTACTTAATTCACCAGAAAGAGCGTTGTTCAAAGGGGAAAATATAGATCAGGATACAAATCTATAAACAACAGGAAGTAGGGAGATGCACTTCAAATGGGAGGGTGGACAAGAGATTGAGGGAGGGCAGAAGGAGGTGAGGCAATGGGGAAGGGAAAAACAATTGAAAGAAAAAAATGAAAATAAAGTTTTTGCAAATAGGAAGGGTTGGAAGGAGCAGGGTGAGATGTGAAGGATGTGAGGGAGAGAGGGATGTAAAGTAGATTTAAAAAAAAGGATTAAGGTGTGTTATGTACATGTAGCAAGTCCCTCAATAAATAAAGTCATTATGTGCTGGAAAAATGTGCTATGAAAAAAATCCAAAAAAAAAAAAAATCAAAGTGAAAATATTTACAACCAAAAAAAAATGTGCATTCATGTCTAGACATAGCGAGTTACTAGACTTATTTTTGAGATGCTGAAACTTTTTTCTTTTTATTATTAGCAATATACTTTATTAGTACTTAGCTGTGGTACATAACAACTACATTTTAGTGAGTTTGCACATGTACATTGTAAGGGCAGATGGCTGATTTCCACGGAAGATTGAAGGATTCAATTTTAGGGAAAAACAGAGTTTATTGAGTTTAGACTGGTCACCGTATATCCCTGCCTAGCAGGTCAGGAAATGGCGGCCCCGTCTGGGTCTTTGTTTCCACCTTAAATGCATTTTTGGTTTCCATAGTAACAGAATGGAGTGTTACAGCCATTGACTCAGATGAGCACATTTTGTTTTTCTTGTCCAGTGTGGCTCAATCAGGCCCCCAGTCGGGAGCCCAACCATTATGATAGGTACTTCCTGCACTCTGTTCTGTTTGCTACGCTTTTTACACCTATACATTCCTTTATGGTTACAGTGTTTATCTAGGGCCAGAGAAGGGATGAAACAACCCAGGCAGGGTCATAGGTGGTCATCTGGGCCTGAGTGTTCTTGTCTTTGGAGAAACATTCTAGGGCAAAGTTAACTTTTTACAGTCCCCCCAGGATGTTTCTCAAGACACATTTTGAGGCTTGTACAAGGATTAAAATGGTTCTATCTTAAAACTGATCTGTTAAGATTTGCCATCCTCTACAACATGGCACGTCTTTATTTGTCTCCATTTCCTTCCCACCCCTCCGTGTTTCAACTCCTTTTTAAAAAAACTTTGTCTTTCTTTTTGAGACAGAGTCTCACGGTGTATTTCATCCTGGCCTGAATTCATTTTGTAGCCCAAGCTGTCCTCGAACTTGCAGTCACCATCCTGCTTCAGCCTCCTGGGCGTTTGGGATTATAGGCCTGGGCCACCACGCCCAGCTTTCCTCCAACTCAATCTATTTCTCATTTGAAAAAGTTTTATTTTCTTCATTCCCTTTTTGAAATCATTTACCTCTTCCTTCCTTCTCTCTATATCTTGTTTCTCTCGGCTTTTGGAAAGGATCTATGTACTTTCTCTCATTGATCTTTTATTCTGCTCTTTGTTTATACTTTGGGTTTTTCATAGAAGAGAAATCACACAATATGCAAACTTGTGTGTCTAGCTTATTTTACTTAACATTATGGATCTTGACGTGTCTCCATTTACTTACAAATGTGTCTAGTTTATCCTTTATGACAGAGTAGCCTATGCATCCATCCACAGATGAATGGCACTTATATACCACAGAGTTACTAGACTTATGATAAAACGCTAAGCAGTATGTTTCTGTTCCAGTTCCCTCTCATTCAATAGGTGATACTAATATTTAGTTAATAGGGTACTGTAGGGTCTTAATGAAAAATACAACCCTAACACCTGTCTCATATTTCACATTCATGAATCATATATTTTCTTCACACTGCATTGCATTATTTTCCCTATAATTTAATGAGGATTTTAATTCCTCAGCACACAATGGAGAAGAAAAATGAGCTGTCCAATGATCACTTTTATGTACTCAAAATCTATCTTTTAAAAGACGAATCAGACCATACCAATCTCCTATCCAAAACCTTGCAGTCTTTGTAAAATGCATACAGGTAAAACACTCTACTCTTGTAATATAGATCAGTATTATCTATCTTACAATAATTTCTTTATGAAATCCACTTGTTTTCCACTTTTGCAAGGGTGGATGGACTCTGCATGATTCCCATGCCTCTGCCCTGTGAATCCCTGAGCTTTGTTAGGGTTAATCACTTCCTTCAAACTCACAAAACATGACAAACTAACAGCGTATCCTTCCTTTAATTCTTCTGCACCAAATAGTTACTATCATGTTATGGCACTCAGTTTAATGTATTTTGGTTTTGGTGGCTCTGAAGAAGCTAGATGAAATTTATCATATTTCTATAAGAAAATACAGCCTGCCAACAATCTGAGTGAGCATTGAGGTGGGTTTTTCACCATGTACACTTTCAAATGAGAATTCATCCCTGCTCAAAACTTGTATGACAGTGTCACAGAGGGCCCAGGTAAGGAATTCTAGAAGTTCTGACTCACCAAAAGTATGAAGTAAAGAATGTGTGCTTTTCAATGCCCTACTCTGGTGGAATTTTTCTGGGTAGCACAGAGGAGTAATACAAGCAGTTTTGCCATCAATATTGGCTGTCCTCTCCCTTCCACACACAGAGCCTGTGTCGTGACCCTGTTTCCATCCTCACAAAACTTACGACAAAAGCCTTCAGACTTGCCAAGTCATTGTCTATTTGTATTATGATTCTGATTTACTTTATTTTCCAAACAGATAACTGAAGTTAATTTATTTTAGAAGTTGTTTTATGTCTTCTGATTCTTCCAGGAGATTGTAATTCTGTGTTACTGAATTCTGCTTTATCTCCATAAGGGAAAAGGAAGAACATGGGATAGGCATGACAGTTTTCTGCGTGGTTTGTGACCATGCAGTTCAAGTCAACTGACCTGTTTGGGTGATCATTTCCCATCAGAATGACTTTTCCCATATATCCATAAGTACCAAATTATGTTAAGACAAGATAAAAATGACGCCAGTTGAAGGATCTAGTGTGACAAAACATAAAACGCCCTTAAAAATTCTCCTTTAAACCTAAAAGATTAACAATTGAAGTGTTTCATGGAGACCTCAAAACAGATTTCTCTATGCAAACGACTTCCTGGTGTTAACGTTTCTAAGACATAAGTCTGTAAATAGCTCTCAATGGTCATGATTCTGTCCTACTAACTTCATACCAGTATAAAAATGAGATCATTTTCAAAATCCCTTGTGAACACTTAAATACTGAGCATTTCATTTATTTTGAGGAAATTTCAAATTCTTCAAACTGTGGAAACATAATGAGGAAAAGACATTTACAACCAGCAAAGTCTTATAGCCACAGCATAATGGTTTTGAAAAATCAGTCCAGAAATTTCGGCTGAAACGTGAAGTGACAGTGCTTCAAGATTCCACAGAAGGAGCTGGTCTCAGGGCTTACACCTGTGATTTCTGGCTCTGCAGAGAGTGAGGTAGGAGACTCCACCTCCTCAAGAGTTGGACAACATCCAGGCAATAAAGAAGACCTTGTAAATAAGATCCAACATACACAGGAAATGTGGCCGCCTTTGGTAGCAACTGGTAAGAATATAATTGATGGGTTCAAGCTAGAACCAGATAAAATCTAGAGTAATTATCATCACTGCATGCCCAGGAATGCATGATTAGAATGTAGTGCAGTATGGAAGAAAATCAGAGAGTTCAATATTCTGAATTGAGTTCACAGATGTAAAAAATATAATTTCCTCATAGAGGGTAGAGGTTTAGCAATATTTGTTAAATAAATTATCCTTTACTAAACTAATCTCATCAATCTGCACAAATTTTAAACTTTCCAAGCCACATATATTAGGCATTGGTAATATGTTTTATTAATTTTAATTAAATTTCTAGCAATTCAATTTCTCCATGGAGGATTTCAGGTGATAGGAAACACTGGACAGTTGCCAACACATCCCTACTCTTGAGTTAAAAATGAGTATCACTGCAAAATAGTAATGCGCCTGATAACATGTTAAGTTTTTCTTCTTTTACGAAGCATGAATCAGCCCTTACTTCTAATCATCTCTGATATTATCTTAGATGGTCTTACTGACTTACTGTCTGGCCTTACTGTCTGTGTGGGACAGACATAGGATTGCACTTTCATAACATACACCATCATCCTGGGCCTGTCATGATAACTCCAACTGATTTCTCCCTTGAAACTTTTTCAGCGGGCTCTGTAAATTTATATGTGCATGCATATATATATATATATATATATATATATATATATATATACAAAGATGCATACATGCACACATAAACAGATTTGTGCATGTATTTACTTGTGAAAAAAAGTAAAGTCAGTTTAATTCTGGAATGTAAAGGACTGTGGTTTGCCAACCATTGACTGGTCTATTCATGGGTAAAGAGACATCAGTTTTTGTTTAGCGGCAAACATGGATTTAAATGGAATTCCTTAAAAATAAAACTATTTTAGTTAACAAAATCTTCCTTTCCTTTCCTTCAAGTTGAATGGAACACATCCAAAGCAATAAAAGTATACATACCAAGTACTTTTAATTTTGTTATTTAAAATAGGCCTTATATCCACCTTGCCAAAATATGCAAGATGTTCCTTTCAATATTACATGCTTTATCTTACCACTTCAAAAAGAATGATCACAGTGTAGAAAAGATTTAAGGATTAACAAATGGACAGTATATCATGCAATATTTTATAAAATTGATGCACATTTGTTTCAATGCATTTGATACAAATATTAATATGTATTCACCATATTTGTTTTATCTATGCAACAGTTTGTTAAAAATATGAATTATACTCCTTTCTTAACATCTACTGACTTTTGATGTAAGGACATTACTTTTATCTCTAAAATACACGAATCAATTGCATCCAACCCATAGAATTATTATGAGGATTAAATAGTTAAATTAAAACAAACACCAAAATAAATGCTGGCTATTATTATTTTTAGTTTAGTCTCAGGATGTTAGGCAGCATAGAGCTAAACATCATTCTTTTAAAAAATAATAAATATTTAAATGGAATCTATTATATAAAATTCAGGTAAAATTTTAGTTTTTCTTATATCTAATGCAGTGAGTTTCAATGTTTACTTTTAAATATAAACCCCTCAGGCAAGAAGTGGCACGAATTTAATTCTATGGCAAAGTTACACAATTTTAAATAAGGAAGCATTGTTCCTCTGAAAGAAACAGCACTTCCCACTAGCAGAAAAGCTTTTCGCTTACCTGCCAAACACTAGTTCTCAGGATCTATTATTCCTCTAACTTCTAAAGATAAGTTTGGAGACTGTGTGAGTTATTGTGTGCTTCTGTACTCTGAGTTGCAGCATATGTTTGCCTGAGGAGGTTTGCAAACCTTGGTTAATATTAATGAAACAATTTGGAGGCATAAGCAACCCAGAGAACAAATCTTGTCTTCATGCGCAGAACAGCATCTCATTACACCCAGGAAACTTCAACTCACGTTCAATTAAAGATGTCTAAATTATAGCTTTTCTCTGGTTATCTAAGCTGTTTAAGGATGAAAAGGGAAATTAGTTGTCACCTTTTCTTTCTGAATGGCATTCATTTCTCATTTTAGGCATAAAATATTGTTGAGCAGTTGTGAAGGAGTAAGGATCTCACTGGCCAGTGAGATGTTCAATGCTCTTGTGAGAAATGATGAATGATTTGAAACTCATGATCTGAAATATAACTTGGCTCCTGAAGGGTCATTGGCAAGTATATCTGTAACAGCTCATTGGAAGCAATATACTGTTGATTCTGCCTTCCAACATGTTTGACTGTCCCTGCCATATTTCCCACAAAACTGTATGAAGACCTCCTATGACCCTTATACAAACAAACTTCATTCTACTAGCAGATGAGGGTTATTTCTTAGCTTACCATTGTTTACTTTTCTGCTGGATTAGGGAAGGAAGGGAAGAAACTAATGTCTGTTGAAGTCCTACTCTTACCAAGCTCTAAAGAAGCATGAATATTAATGTCATACTTTCATTTTATGGATGAGAATATGTGGGCTAGAGATATAAAGTAGACAGTTGAAAACCACATATCTGTAGTGAATATCAGAGTATGAATTCTAGTGTGAGTCTCTCTTATGCCAACATGTAAACTGATTTCCACTGATAGCACTTTTTAAATTGACCCATACTAATTACACATATTTATGGGATATTTTATATTATTTGATACATGTACACAATGTATAATCACCAGAGTAGTTAGCATTCCCAATACCACAAACATTTATCATTTCTTTGTTTAGAAAAACGTCTAAAATTCCATGTGGTAGCTATTTCAGTACACTACAATGTTATTGAGCACTAATACTTATTTCTACCGTTTAACTGGATGCTGGTTCTCATTATGCGATCATTTTCTCCTATCTTGTTTATATTTCTCTGCCTCTGATGACTTCTGCTTTATTCCTTGTTATGTATGACATCAACTGTTCTTACGTTCCATGTATGAAGGAGAAAATGTCTTTCTATGCTTGCCTTGTTTCACTTAAAATAGTGTCCTACAGGCTCATCTATGTTGCCCAATAAGACAGAATTTTATTCTTTTATATGAATGAATAGTATTTCATTGCATATACACCATTTTCTTTATTCGTCTACTCATCGATGGACACCTCAATTAATCCTCCCTCATGACCGCTGTGAACATAATACTGCAGTGAATGCGGGGCTGCAGATGTCCCTTAGACATACCGACTTCCTTTCTTTTGAATGTATTCCCAGTACTGACACTGCTGGATCTTAGAGTAGTTCTAATTTTAATTGTTTTGAGAGTTGTCCATAATAGATGTACTAACTGACAGTCTCACCCACAGTGGAAAAGAGCTCTTCTTTCTCTGCATTCTTGTTGGTACTTGTTGCTTTTTGTCTTTTTGATAATAGCCATTCTACCTGGGGTGAGATGGTCTCTCATCACGGTCATGATTAGCACTTCCCTGACAATTAGTGATGCCGAGAAAATTTGAACACTCATTGGCTATTTGATGTGGGGAAAATGTCCATTCATCTCATTTGCCCATTTTCAAAATTTGATTGTATTCTTGCTGTTGAGCACAATTCATTGTTTATTTTTGCCAAGCATCTTCCTATATGTGTGCTTAATCCTGTCATTCTTCCTTACATAAAGCCTACTTCCTCCAGTTAACTATTATTCTTGCTTGCACTTTCAAAACTTGAAAGGCAATCTTATTCTTGCCTCCTATAGTTAAAACAGAGACAACAAAAGAAAAACTGCTCTCAGTCCTGTTCTGCTTTTACCCAACAGAATCTGTTACTTTGCTGCCATTTTATATGAAAGACAAACTATATTATGAGAGTCACTGTCTCAGAAGGACATTCTTTTCCATCCTTTGCTATATGCTTCCATCTCTACTTCTTGTATGGAATATTCTGTGCAACATTGTCAGCGGGTCTGCATGTATTTATTTAAATGTTCCATTGCATCTTTTTCTGTGTGTGGTGCTCAGGCGTGACACCCAGAGTCTTTGTACTGAAATACATGGCTGGCTGTTTTTTACTTTGAGGTAGTGACTTGCCATGTCACTAAGTTACCCAGGCTAGTTTCAAACTTGTGGTCCTCCTGCCTCAGTCTACCAGTACAGGGATTACAGGTATGTCCCAACACCTCTGACCCTTGCATTTTCTTGAATAATTCATATTTTGGGTTTCTTTTGAAATTTGTTTTACTTCCTCATTTAAATATAAAACCTATAATATATTGTGTGTGCTAGTGACCTTGCTCACATGTCTGCATCTCTATGGTCTCTAGTATTACTGACAATTTTATATAAGTTACTACTTTTGCAGATCAAGAGCATGAGGCTTGGTGAGCTTGTTAATATTTCCCTATGTAACACAGGATTGAAAACATTTGAAAGTGACCCATAGCTGCTTTGTTCCGAAGTGTAATTTTTGTTAACTGTTTTCTTTCATTTATCTCTGTCATATTTCATGTGCTCTTGCGGTACTTTTTTCTCTTGCTTAGACAGATTCTATTCTTTGCAAACTTTGTTCTCTGTTGTATCACTTACCTTACTGTGTAGAGAGACTCAAATCCGAACATCACTGCCTCATTTTCCATTTTAAATTGAATTTGTTACATGTCTTTTTCTATCTGCTTACCATATATTCCCATTCTACAATTTTTACTTCCTCACTGCTGCCACGCACCCCCAACACTCCCAGGTAGTTGCCCTTGGAAACTACGCATTCTGAGCTCCCTACATCTCAGCTGTCTGTTGTGAACTCTACCTTATCCCAACTTCTGTTAGAAGATATCTCTGATGTTCTTCCAGTGCTACGAAGTAGATCAAGACCTCACTGTTTTTGCTCAGGCTGTATCACTTTAGATCATTTTGTGTCTTGTATAGATTGTTAAGTAAATCTTTCTAACATGCATCTTTCTTCCTGACATTTGTTCCTTGTGAGAGTTCTGACTAAGTCTTAATCCTTGCAAAAATTCCTTCCAAACCCTCCTCCTCATTTAGAAATCTGTGTTCAAGCCGTAAAGAATTAAAGAAATCAGAATTTTGCACCCACTCACCAACTTTTCTTTGTGCTTTTCAGAGTCAAATTCAATTCCTTTCCACAACATATTATATCATATAATAAATATTATTTGTGGACCTTATTAGATGATAAATAATTTGTAATAAAGAGCTACATTTTGTGTGCACAATTTAATACATTTATTTTAAGTAGAAGCTATGCTGTATTTTAAAAATTCATTCAGACCGCCGGCCGTGGGGGGGCGGGGCGTCGGGAGGCTGTGTATGGGGCGCGGGTGGTGGAGGCGGTTGGCGGCGGATCCCGGGGTGCCGGGGAAAGCATTGGGCATTGTATCACCATGCTGATGGCATTTTAAATATATTTGTCAATTTCCCCAAATATCCTCAACTGAAGAAAACCTCGAGTTTATAATACTTAAGGACTAAAGTGTGACTCTGCCAATTACCAGGCTTTCAGGATGAATCTGGAAAAACTCAGCAAGCCTGAACTCCTGACCCTGTTCAGTATTCTTGAAGGAGAGCTTGAGGCAAGGGACCTTGTTATAGAAGCTTTAAAGGGATGATGGAAAGATGGCGACCAGGTGAGCAGCAAGGGAGCGATCCTCCTTAATAAACACCACCAGCTCGAGACAGACTTGGCGAGCGTGAATGCCGGGACCTCGGCTGGGAAGTTCAAACTGTGCGTATTTCTCTGAGATGCCGGGGGAGATGCGGTAGGGCGGACCAGGCTGCCGTGGCGAGACGTGGGAAAGCCTCAGACCCTGGGAGCCAGGGACGATCCGCGCGGGGAGGAAGCTTGGCTTGGTCCAAGCACCCTGGGAGCACAGCCAGCTTGATCCCTCCCGCCTCCCGAGCCAGTGCAGCTTTCCGGCGACTCCCGACAGAGATCGGCTTTTTGGTGGCGGCAACGCCCAGTAGTCCCACATCTCGCGCGCATCGGGCGGGCCGCGCAGAAAGCCCCAAAGGATAGACTGGCACCTTGGAACCTTCCTGCCTGCAGGGACTCCAAAAACTGGTGAGATATCGGCGCTCGCGACCAGATCACCGAGTGGGGGAGGAGATCCATCCCTCTACCTGCAGGGAACCCTGGGAGGGCGGGGGAGCAGTCTTACACACCTCACCCAGGTCACTAGGTAGGGAGTATCTAACCAATATCGGTACAGCCTTTTAAGCAGAACTCTCAGCAGAAAGCTTAAGGGACATTCCCCCAAAGAAAAGTCATTGGAGCAACCTCTGCAGCAGACTTTGCCTGCTGAACTGACTGGGGAATCTACTGCTCAATATTTTGAATCAGATACCCAAAAAAGGGAAGACAGAAGAACAAATCTCAGCAGAAAGCTTAAGGGACATTCTCCCAAAGAGAAGGAATCATTGGAGCAGCCTTTGCAGCAGACCTCCGCCTGCTGAACTGCCTTTGGAATTTACAGCTCCACATTTTGAATCTGATACCCAAAAATGGGAAAACAGAGGAGCAAAACGCAGTCTCAAAACTCAACCCCACCCAGAACAAGTTTTGAAGATGAAGAAACAAGGGAACCAGGAAGCCTCATAACTTCAAGATATGAAACGATTGCATCCGAAATTAAACAACTCCAACAGGCCATGAAAGAGCTTAAAGCAGAAA
>PVLD010002694.1:81744-159177 GCA_004027595.1 Dinomys branickii | reverse complement strand
GAGGTGCTCCTTCTGTTTTAGCCTCCAACATGCTGAGATCACAGGCTTGTACCACCATGCCCAGCTTGCTTTTCTTCTGTTTGTTAAGGAATGTCAGTGCCCCATGAGGACTTTTAGCATTATAACTAATCTCTATGTATAAATTCTTTTTTATAATATTGTGCTATTTTAACGAATTTATTATTATTCACTTTTAAATTATCTTTGTCAAAAAAATTGCTCTAATACAATCTGTCCTGTGTGTGATGGTAGATTTTTAGTGAAAGTGAGACTGGTGATAGGTACCACTTCATGAAAAAAAATCAAGATTTTGGAGCCAGGTTCTTCAGACTGGCCCATCTAAAAATGCATGACTTACCAAATATATAAGACAGATAAAGCAGTACAGTTTGGTGAAAGACAATCATGTCAAGAATTAAGAAATCTACAAAGCTAGTTGAGACAGTAGTTTCCTTCCAGGTATTTGTCAAAAGAAGAAACCAATTAAGAAATAGCTTAATTTCTCTGAAACCTATAGTATTATAATTGATGCTTCTTATGATCAGTTTCAGATAATTATCTCTCAAGAATTAAATGGATTACTGAAGTTTATTTCAGGTTCTCTCTCTCTCTCTCTCTCTCTCTCTCTCTCTCTCTCTATATATATATATATATATATATACATATTTGGACTCAAAGATTATGAAAAAGATTCAAATGGGACAGGCAATTGCTCTATTAAGTAGCTATCTTGACATTTCCTTCCACCCTGCCAACTGATAAACAAAGACAAACATTAATAATTCTCAACTAGAGAAGCACTGGATCTGCCAAGGCAGAAGATAGGACCTATGTAACATGATGGTTTAGAAGTTGATTCTGAGGCTGCTAAATAAGGAGGGGGATAAGAGGTGAACATTAAGTTAGAAAATAGAAATGTGGTCAACAGGGTCTGTTTCTAACCCTCTGACCCAAAGGATAATAACTCGTGCTGTCCTTAGAATCTTTACGTAGAGTGAGATGCCTCTGGGAATCCTGAATGTAGTGCAACAACTACCTTCAGTGAAGAAGAGGCAATGCCAATCTGTAGTGAAAGGATTCAGAGATTCAGAGGAGTGGGTGTGCTGGAGTTTGTTTACTATATTAGATTGGGATATCCATAAGCTGACATTTTTCCTGGAAGACCCAAAGGAAACTCTATTTACCAAGTAATCACTGAATGTGTTAGTGAGAGGGCCTCCCTTAGATCCTAACTGCCCATGACTGACAGTAGCATAGGTTGTTTCAAAACTGTGCCCTCTAGTAGCCCCTTTAGCCCACCCCAGGGCTCAGTGCCTGCCATGGCACCTCCGTCAGAGAAGAAGACATGAAGGTGAGGGAATAAATGAAATACAGTCCTTAGGTCTGTCTCATCCGGGTTTACTGGACTCACAGGACCACCTGCTGGCTGTGTTCTTGCTTTCTGAATGTGTAAGTAGAATGGATGCGCTGAACAGTTGGAAGAACCTTATCACTCATCCTCTGTCTGTTGGAGTAAGAACTACTGTGATAGGAGGGGGTGCACAGAAACCCTTGAAATAGGGCCCTTCTACTTACAAGATAACAAATCAAAAGGGTTGGTTCATTTTAAGGGAAAACACAGAAGTCCATAGCACCTTCAAAAACGTAAAGGACTCAAGAGATAAGGACTTAAGAGATTCTGTTAGGGCAGTGATTGCTTGAGCATAATACATTTGTCAAATATCATTGATTTAAAATGCCTGCATTTCATTACATATCAAATTTATATCAATAAAGTCAATTTAAACAAAATAAATTCAATTTTGAAATTACTTTTTAAAATTTTAAAAATCAATTAAAATAATTTAAATGATTAATTAAGAAAGCAATTTACTTTTTAGGGCAGATTTTTAGTTTTAATATATTTGATATTAATACAATAACTTGTGATATGCACATTGAAATGACAAAGCACAAAAGGATGCAAGAACCAGCTGTGGACTTCGGAACATAGTAGCAAATGTGGAGATGTATCTATGAGAGTAATTTTACTGATGTTGTTGTGTTACAATGATCAGTTTACAAAGTCACAAAAGTTTGAGCAGTTTGCTTCTATTATTTATGCTCATGTGAATGTCATTAATTTTAGGTCATGATTTTCTACAATTTTTTTAGTAATTATATGGGATTTATAGCAGAAAGGTCTATTCTAAATCCTCCAATTCTTTACCTGCTTTTCAGTAGTAATAAATGATTCTTTACTAATGTTTTTAGTCTTGTATGAGTAATTTATTAATAAGTTGATTTTTGTATGATCACATATATCTTTATGTACTGTAACAAATATTTCAGCTGATAAGCTAAGAAAATTTGTCTTTATTGCTATGTAGGTAAGAGATACATTTTCATATTAGTTGTAGCCAAGGAAAAAGCTCAATATTGACACATTAGATTTCTGATTTCTTTCCTTAGAGTCAGAACAGAATATAAAATATATGTAAATTACTCATGCATATTTCTGCATTTTATCCTTCTCTCTTGAGTCTGGCCTTTATAGTAATATTATAGTTGTAGAGCCTGAAAAATTTTAAGGTACAGAAAACTACAAATATCTTTTAATGCACGAGTAAAAAGCAGAGTATACTTGCATCTCCATCTTACTTATCACTAGTAAGTGGAAATTTAGAAAAACTACATTAAGTTGTGTGTGCAAAATCTTTTCATACACCAGTTATAAGCCTTTTGCTTCATCAACTTAATTTTTGTCTTTTACACATTGCGTTATATTTGTGAAGAGCAAAAGATGGTTTATGTTGGAAATACTTCTTCTCCACACTCTTTTATACTAATATAACTTTATAAATCTTCTTTGAGTAAAAATACAGCTGAGTGGTTCACCCTATGGTCTCATTTCCCTACTGCAACCTGTAACCTGCAGTACAGGTCACATTTTGGGCCTACTGTGTTTCACAGTGCTCTTGGATGCCAGCTGTCCACCATCAACAACATGGTAGCTTCTCCTATTTCAGTGATTTCTTTTTGTTTATTTTTCTGCATGAATTTTGGCATAGAAAATTGTCACTTTTACTTTGGCCACATCTGGCCAAGAAAGGACTCCAAAATAGAATATATTGATGAAGTCCAGCCCTCGTGTCAAAGGCCAACCATGATTGGGGACCTTCTCAAGAATGTTCAAACTGACCATTTTTTGACACATAAGAGTTGCCTGAAACATGTTCTTGATGAAATGTATTAGACAACCAAAAACTTACCATTACTCAGTAAGGAGGCTCCGTTATTCCTGAGATCCTTTTTGCTCATCAGAGAACTAATGCCCATTTTAAACTCAACAAATGCTAAATTTATAAAGCTGTTTAATAAAGGGAACCCATTTAAACTTTGTTTCCTCCTTTAATGCAACCAGAGGTTATGTTTGTTTAGAAAGCTAACATCTATCCAGATTATACACTCTCAGCGGTACCAGGCCAAAAAACACAGGCCCCAAACCACTTATTCCCCAACTCCCTCATTCTGTGATCTATGGCTGTTATTGTAGGAACTGGATCTATCAAGAAATCGCCTCTGGTGCAGTCAGGGAATATCATGGTACCTTGTGCAATAATTTGCAAACAGTGGCTTGAGAGAAGTGGTATGTAAAAAATAAATCCCAAGCCTTGACCTTTCAAAACTGTCATAACAAATGTTTGGCTAGGCTTGCTTCCTAAAAAAAGAAATGAAAAAGGCATATCTGAGAACCAGAGGAGGTGGGTAAAATAGGCTTCGAAGATGAAGAAGAGGAGATTCAGTTTGGTTTTTGGCCTGGGAGACTCTTGCACAAAGAATTATCATCTTTTACCTTTGGCTTCTTTATCTATAACAGGTGGATAATAACAGTTTCATTAGGCTGGGATTGCCTAGAAAAAGGTCTTCAAGTATCTGCTGAATTAATTTATTTAATTATGTAATGCAGGTAAATAAATCAGCAAAGTGCCTGATACATGTGTACTTTTCTTTTGTTGTTTTTTATTGAGGTTATATTTGTACTTTTTTTGTGAAGTTTTACTTGGTCTCAGGGCAAAAATGCTAAGGTAAAATATAAATCTTGTTTCAGGGATTATCAGTGTTCCACAGTAAAAATATTGATTGCTAGAACTTAGGATACAAAAATATATCTCTTATCCTATTCAGAATATGCCCTTCAAACTCCAAAGTGAATAAGAGAAAGATCTAATTTTCTCCCTTTCCTCAGACAGTCTAACCAGAGGATGGTCACTTGTTTCCCCATTTATTTTAATTTGAGATCTTTCTGCATGACATTTCAAAGAGCGGGACATAAATCTCAAATGAAACCCACCTTTACACTGCTCAGAGGAGACTTCACTATGGCTAAGAATTTGCATGGTAGGTGCTTCGGTGGCCTCTGAGGGACTGTATTGTGCATATGTGCTGACTGATAGTTGTTAAAATATTCAACATATCCTACTATCCCAACAACATTCAATATTTTCATAAATGGTGAAATGATACTACTTTCAAGAAGGGCACCTACAGATCTCAATCAAAGTCTTAGAAAGTCAAGGGACTCCGTAAATTCTAAGGGCATAGAGTGAAAAAAGAAATAATGAAAATAATAATATAATGAATAGCATTTTTATGAGACAACCAATCAATCTGAGTCAAATAGCCAAATTTTTCTTTAAAATATGCTAATGAGATAGGGAAAATGAACTTGTACTTATGGAGAGACTAATGATTAATATGTTTCCAACCTCTTGGGAAAAATATCTCCTTTGTTCATTTTTGTTGAAGTTGAAAAAGTCATTTATGGAAAGCTTATTTTTCCTGGCTTAGTCCTCTGAGCCCTACCTGCATTACTTGCACAGCGCAATAGAGGTGGTAGAATCAGTGTTCCTCACTAAATTTACCTTCCAATGTCTTCGACAAGGCAGATGTGAATTAACCCCAGGGACTCTGCCCCTTACTCTTCTGTGTAATCACCAGGCCACTCTCTTATTAAGATACATTTTTAAACTGAAACTTTAAACTTTAATGTTTCATTTATCTTCTCACACTTTCCTCATAATCCTTCATGACATTTAAAAAAGACTCAGTGGAACTACTTCAAAGAATTGTTCTACAGCTCAACAAAACAATGCCTCCCTCTGCATCAGTTTTTCGCTTTTTTAAACAGTGGTACCAGTCTGTCTGCCTGTCTACCATCTATCTGTCCAATTGCTTTTTGCCTCCTATTTATAAACCGTCATTCATTTGTCTTTTGCATGAATATTTAGATTTCATTAAACTTAATAGTGTGAAAGTGTTTTCTGCTCTTACCTTTCCTTCATCAAAAAGGAAATGAGTATTAATGGCTTGAAATAACATAATGGAAAAAAGAGGGAGATAAAGTTTTATTTTCATAAACACAACTTCAGCCGTATGAGACACAGGAATGCATCGGCATTGTTATTAACAGTCAGCATGTGTTTGTACTTATGGTATATATAATGCATACACATATACACAGGTATTTCTCAAACTTCTCCTTCTGACCCATACTTTGTATGAAAGTAGTGAATTTGGCAAATGTCAAACAGAATTTAAGCCTGTGACACACCCAAAGCAGCACAAAAAGGAAGGAAAAGGTGCTGGAGTCCCTTGAGAGTGCTGTGGGAATTCGGGTAATCAGAACGGATTTATGTCGGCCAAAAGTGTTTTGGGATTGAAGTTAAAACATCTTTGATGTGGTAAATTTTTTAAATTGACCAATAACCTAGACAAATTGGATGTGGGAGGCAAGAAGAGACAGAAAGACACAAGCGTTTGGGAATTGCAAAGATGAACAAATGCCAGACTCCGTGCCAGAGACAACCTGGGCTTTGGAGGCACTTTTAAGTACATTCTGCTTTCATGTTTCTGTCAAATTCACAAGTGTGTATTTAAAGCATGGTCTCTAAAATAATTTTCTTTAATTTTAATTCTTTTTGTATAAAGATTTTCATTCTCTGTGTGATCCATATACCGTTTTTCTTTCTATATTGACTTTCTAATAACCCAATTGTACTTATAAATCATATTTGTAACTACATCTTCATCGCTTGGTGATTCTTCAGGAAATATCACTTTAATTTACATATAAAATCCTGAAAAGTAAGAAGAAAATATAATTGGGATTTGGACTGTAGAATGCAGTCTGGGAGAGAAAAACATTCAGACTAGGTAAATCTAGCTTAGTTTTATACTTAGGCGTGAATTTTGGGCAACTAAAGACTCTGTAGGTATAGAAGCATAATTTCTTCCATATTTAATCTATGTACATTGTAGGACCAACCAAACTGGATTTGGAGAAATGCTCTTATTTTAAAAGTTTACTTATTCATTTGCTCATTTCTCCTCAAGGATGTTGGAATAGCTGTGCATTTTGTAATGTCTGACCTTGAGGGAGAGTGTCATCTACTCTCTCTCTGTGATGATATCGAGTTGTATAAGCTCTTTCTTCTAAACTAAAATCTCAGTCTTCAGCTTTAATTGTGGTGTTGGCATTTTGCAATAAGTAGGTGGGTTTTGGGTTGCAGTATGGATACTGGTCTTCAAAAGGCTCACCGTCACTATTCTAGTGAAAGACACAGACAATATGCTATGGCAGAGTCAGCCTTACCAGTGATGCAGAAACGTGAACGGCACTTGGAGAAGTGGAGGGAACTATCCTTTATTATGCTGACTGTGACCTAGAGGAGTTATGTCCTCTGAAATCTCAGCAACAAGTAGTGGAGTAAGGTAGCTTTTATGCTATACTTTAAATCAGTTTGGGCTGGGTCAGGGTCAAACAAAGTGGAATTTTACAAAAGCTGAAGTCTGTACATGTGTATCTTGAGGTCAGTGGTGTTACAGAGACAGAAATCAATTGGGACATCTTGTGGTTACAAGACAAACTCAAAACAATACTCATTTGGAGAGGCTGTGTGGCCTTGCACCTTGAGGCAGGAAGGAGGGGCTGCTAAAAACATGGGTCAGGGGCTTAAGGTCCTGACTCTCCCCATTAAATAAGCAAATGCAAGCTTATGATGTCATGTAGTGATCAGTACTATATAAAGTACAACCAGGGATAGGCTGATGCTGGTGGAGGCTATTTTCCATGGAATGGCCAGATGAGGAGTCTCTGAGGAAGGAATAGTTCAGCGAAGACTTGCAGGAAGTAAAAGAAGGAGTTATGGGAACATTTAATGGAAAAGAGAATCTAAGCAATGGAAAGAGTATTTCAAAAGCGTGAAAGTCTGGCACATTTGACAAATGAAGAACTCAAGGTGTTAGGTGCTATGAGAAGATTGGGGGTCAGACCTGATGAATAGTCAGTGGGAACTTGAGAGTCATGGGAAGCTAAATGCATCTCACTTAGAGAAAGATGAGAAACTGCTCCAGGTCTTAGGGAAATTACCAAGGTACAATATTAAATTATGTCCTCTGCTCCTTACTTTCTTCTTTCAATATTCTCATTATGTATATGTTGTAGTTTTGTAATTATCTCATAATTCTCAATATTTGTGTATTTTGCTCCATTTATAAATATATTTTCTCTTTGTTTTCTGCTTAGAAAATTTCTCTTTGACATATCTTCAATGTCAGTGATACTTTTTACCATCAGGTAAAGTCTGTTTCTTCATTTCAGGTACTGTGCTTTCATTTCTACTATTTCCTTTTCTTTTTTAAAAGTCTGCATCTCTCTACTTATATTATCCATCAGTTCTGGCATGTTCTACACTTTGTCTGCTAGATTGTATAGAAGATTTTTCATTAAAATTCTTAGTACGATAATTTCAAAATCTTTGCCATACTTGCTTTTGTCTCCTTTAGCACACCTTGTAACTTTTTCTCTGAAGCCCAATATATTCAGTAAAAGAAACGGGACAGAACGTTTGTGTGAAGGTTTTCTTTTCTCTCACCTTTCCTTTGTTTTTATTTTTATTTTTTGAAGACCTTGGGTTTGTACTATAGGGGAGCTTTTATGTTCAAAACGTATCAAAACCCCAATATGTCACTATTCCCTAGCGTTGCTTTCACTTCTGTAAACAGTCTTGCTAACTACAAGATGGTCCATAGGTATAAGCTGTATCTTCCTGTTTTTGTTTCCAGTTTGTTCTCATATTTGTAGTGTTGTGTCTTATGACATAAGGGCATTATGAATTCAAGATTTTCATTTTGATTTTTTGAGGATTGAAGTGATTGCACTACTTCCAAGCTCTTTATGTAGCAGATCAGAACCTAGAACTCTAGGCTTGTAAGAAAATTTTAAAATAATTTAAAATCAATGGGAGATGAAGTATTTTAATACATTCTAATGATGTAAATAAGCAGCAGAAAATGGGTTAAGAACTTTGTCTATAACAGTAAAAGTTCTGAGATTTAGTTTACTTGAAAACTATCAAGTTAGTAAATTACAGTCTTATGGCTGATGACAACAGCCATAAGATTCCTGGACCAGAAACAAAGCAGTTGATTATTCATGATATATCAAGCAGAAGTGATGAATGGGATCTGCTTGTCTTTCAGTCCCACAGAGGCAATACAGAGATTTTTATATGGATGCTGCACATGTGGGGTGGCTGAGTCATAACTCCCAAATGTAGAGAGCTTAAATCTTTTATAATAATCTCCAAACAAGATTGGAAAGATACACAATTTTTACCTTTCTGGACAGTAGAAAAATCTGTCTTCTGCTAAGACAGGAATTACAGACTCTATTTTCCAAGGCTGTTTACTCCATAAATATATTTGGAAATGGTATAGTAGACATCTAGCAGTCAATGCCTGTAATTCATATGCTTTGTAGCAAAGTAAGAGAACCAGGAAGAATTCTCTGCCAATAAATTCAGGTTCTGGAAGGAAAGCACCTTTGCTACTTATTACACCTAGATATACATTTATAATTTTCTTTAAATTAATAAATCCATGCCTATCAAATTATTCTCATATAAATAATTCTGCTGTTAAGAACTGAATTCATTAAAGCATTAGAAAATGACAAAATCCAAATAAAATTTTAAGCTAGTATTATGATTATGACATATCCACACAACTGAATCCTATTTATCCATTGTATATAAATGAAACGATATTATGGAATGATATCTGAGGTATTTTTAAATGAAAAATGAACAAGTTGAAAAACATACTAATACACATCAATATTTGTCTAAAATAAAGTAATATATGAATATATATATATATATATATATATATAACTACACACTCATATATATAAATGCTTATTATGCCTTGGCTATCTCTAGAAGGATATTCAGTACTCATAAATGGAATTTTATTCCATGAGAAGAACTCCTAATTGGGGTACTGGTAGAAGGGAAATGTACCCTTCTTTCTATACTCTTTGGAAACTTTTGAACACTCTACTATGTGAATGTATTTAGTATTTTTAAAAAGTTAATAAGCTGTAGCTGAAGTGTAAGGGTCTTTGTTTATGAGCAAAACTCAATTGTTTATATGTTAAGATTTATGTATTATTAAAAACAAACAGAGGTTACTAAAGCACCCAATTATTTTTATGATGTACAACTTTGAAT
The DNA here is from genome assembly GCA_004027595.1 of Dinomys branickii. Lineage (NCBI taxonomy): Eukaryota > Metazoa > Chordata > Mammalia > Rodentia > Dinomyidae > Dinomys > Dinomys branickii. The sequence goes on along the minus strand of PVLD010002694.1, from coordinate 149,623 downwards.
TCATTATATATGATTTTGAATAAAGACCTTCAATATTAGTGCAAATAAAGAGCAGAATTAAAACCAGGATTTGTGTTTGGTTTATTCAAATTGGACCAACTTGGATGAATGGGTTCAGTGACTGTTGGTTCTTGTGGTGTTAGTTCATTAAGCTGTGTTTGAAATTTCAGTTTTGTCTTATTCCAGAGTGCAAAATTGATATGCCAAACAAAACAAAAACCTTTCTTTAAGGCTCTACTGAATTTCCTGTGCACTTGTGAATATCTGTGGTTTTCAACATCAAACCACAAAAAAAGCAGCGTAAAGACGTGGGCCTTGCAGAGATGGTGAAAACTTCCCATTAATTATGGATGAAAGGCCCCGTGGAGCCAAGCAAGTTCAGATTAAGTTAAGCAAATTTATTGTTGTCTTCCCAAAAACTAGCCAAGAATTATAAGGGACTTCCCATCTTTTTCCCTTCCACCACCAAGTGTTTCCTTTTGCATCAATTGCAAATTGAGATTTTGGCAGTTTTGTTATGGATTTATGGGCATCGGAAAGAAAGCTAATAAACTGAAACCTCTTGGGCTGTTTTCTGTGGACAGCCATTCTCACGGAAGTTCTTATTTTGAAATTTATGATTGCTTGTATCTGCTTCTTGTACTAAACCTAACCCTTAAAATATCCCAGTGCTTGTGATGTGGCTAGGTCTCAGAAAAATATTGTTGCTGTTAGGTAGCCAAGAGTCCTCAATAACTGATATAAAACTCTTATAATAGTCATTGCATGTTCTGAAATATTGCAAACATATTTTGCCATATGTAACTTGTAATAGGGATAATATCACCCAGAGGTAAGTCTTGGCCTGTCAGATCACACAGAAACAATGATGCTTGTTTCTAGTTGAAAATTTGAGTTCAGTCCTGAATTTTTCCTCTTTAACTTTCTGTGTAAGTTTAGAAAATGATTTCACCTTCCTCAGCATCATTTTCTTTAGAAGAAATAGGGTTTATAATGTAATTTATCTCTGTATTTGTCAGAGTTCTAAAAGGACAAAGGCATGTTAAATGGGGTTAAATTAAGAGAACATTTACCTAAAAGTCACTTATAGATTTTTAGGTAGATTAAAGAAAAAGCAGCAAGGGGGAATGGATAACACGATATCGTGACCAGAAGAAAGGCACTACTGCCTCTGTGTTGTAGATTCTGGGGAAGGGAATGGTTACCAGAACAGGCAAGATCTCCAGTTGAAGAAAGCTACTAAGTAAGGGGCATATAATTATTTGTTTAAAAATTCACTAAAACATTCATAGAAGGAAAATACTTTATATATATAAAAATTTTGCTTAGAAAAATTGGTCAAAAGTCTGGGGGTAAAATGGGTGCATATACAATATACACTAAACTATATAAATATTGAGGTAAAGCCCATAAAGGGTTGGAAACAATGAATTCTGTAAAAAAAAAGAGGTAAGATTATACAATTAATCTGATGGTATATTTTCATGTTTTAAATTTTAAAGTGTTTTCTATTTGTTTTAATAACTAGTCTTTGATTTTTGAGTTATTTTCAAAGGTACATTTTTCTTATTAATTTAATATGATTTTAGAAATTATGCATTTTTGTTTCTATCTTATTTATGGTATTATAGTCAATGTTGTTTTATGTTATGTTTTTGTTTTATGTAAGCCTCATGGTAACTAGAAAGCAGAAGCTATGTGTGTGTTGTACATGCTTATATAGATAAAGAAATCAAAGCATAGAACTACACAAAATTATCAAGTCACAAAGGGGGAGAGCAAGAAGAAAAGAATAAAGAAATACAGTACAAATAATAGTCAGGAACAAAGAACACAATGGAAGTAATATAACCTTATGTGTCAACTATTACTTTAAATGTAAATATATAAAATTCTTTCATCAAAAGTCATACAGCAATTGAGTTAAAAATAAAAAAATAAAATCTGACTTTATGTTGCCTATAACAGTTGAATACTCTTTCCTTATTTTTTATTTCTCTTTTGATTTCTTTGATCCATTGGTTGCTGAAAAGTGTTTAACTTCCACATGCTTGGGAATTTTCTGATACTTATTGATTTGCAGTTTTATATCATTGTGTTAAAAAAAAGATGCTGATATCATTTCAGTCTTCTTATGCTTGTTAAGATTTGTTGGATGATTTATCCTTGAGAATGTTCTGTGTGGATTTGAGAAAAATATTCATTCAAAAAAACCCAAAATTCCCACTGAGTTTGAGTTTTGCTTCTCATTTTTGTTCTGATATTCAATTGTGGTATATTTGGGAATTGTTGGCTTCATATTTGTCCTGTTCAGAGTCATTGAGTTCCTTGATTTTGGAGTCTTTTATAATTCCTGGAACTTGATTATATTTGTTGATTATACTTGCATTTGAACTCTCTGATAAATCCAAACATTGGACTTATTTATTTACTATTTGTGGACAATGTGTTTTATAATCCTCGTTCTGCATTTTGACACATGTAAGCATGGCTACCTTTTTTTAGCTCTAGATAGTTTAACCTTGCTAGTAAAGTGTTCATAATTATAATCCTCAACTATCAAAATATGTAAGCTTTTGTTTTCCCAATATTAGCATTATCAATCTTTGATTAGAAAATATACATACATACAGAAAGGGAGGATTCAGAGAATACCATTCAGTTCTAAAGACAAAACAAACCTAAGACCTGACAATCATAGAGTAGTATTTTTAATGTATTCAATTATTCCTTTGAAGCAACATATGTAATTTCTAGGTCATTTTTTAACATTAAAAAAGATTGAAAATAAATTAACATTTAAACTTTAGAAGACAATTATGGGATAGATATCTTGGGACCTTCTTGACTACAACTTAAGTTTTGAAGCAAAATTCCAGGGTTGGGACATTATATCACGAATAGAGATCTGATTAGGGAGGTAGTAAACACATAGAATTAAAGAAGTTAAAGATAGTTGATATTTAAGAGTATTATCTCAGGAAAGAATAATTTTGAGAAAAGTTACATTAACATATATGATTCAAAAGACTAATTTATTTGTTTCAAGATAATATTTTCAGAAATGAAGAGTAAATAAACCATGAAATATATTAATTCCCCTTCAAGCTAAGGACTTGCCCAGTTTGATTTGGGATTTAACTAATTTAAACTAATCTAAAACTAATCTTTGGGATGAAAAACATAAGAAATATGACCTGGTTTATTCAAGGGCATTGTATAATCAAAGATAAATTTGTATCTGATTGTAGAACAGTTTAGGAAATGGGAAATGACAAAGCAATGAAGCTTTAAAATTGAATACTGAAAAAAATATACTTAAGAATATAAGATTTAAAGTAAGATTTCCTGAGTTGAAATCAGTGGTTCCATCATAACTAATGCTGTTTGACTTTCAGGAATTCATCCTCTCTTTGTTTCATTTTCTTGTTAATTAGAGATGTTGACATATACCTTGCAATTGTAGGGGCACATGCCTGTAATTTCAAAACTCAGGAGGCTGAGGCAGGAGGAGTTCAGGCAAGTCTGGAGTGCGTAGGAGATGCTGTCTCAAGTAAAAAAGAAGAAATATACCCATAAGATTTTTAAGGGTAAGTAGATTAATTATTATAAAATGCTTAGTATAGTCACTGGGATGAAGTCAGTGCTCATCATATTTGAGTGATTATTGCAATTTATTACTGTTATTATGATGGTTAATAGACAGTTCCATTCTATTAACTTATTGTCTTCTGTGATGGTCTCAATATTTATGTTCCTACCCTAACACATACTTTGCTCTAATGATTATCTGTGTGAGAAACTGACCAGACATCACAGAGAAATTTTAGTTTGACATTTATAGTTAAGGATATTTTATAATGCTTTAAGGGAAAATATATTTTTCCTGAAAATATCTATTTTTCTTATGGCCAGTAATTCAACATTTGGTAAGCTCAGGAAGTAGGCTTACAAGCTCAAATCATGCCTGGGCAACTAAGGGAGATCGCGTCTAAAAATAAAAATCTGTATTTATTTTTAAATAAATAAAACACTGCTGAAGATGTATCTCAGTGAAAAGGACTGGATTCACTCTCCCACGTACATGCACACATGCACACACACACACACACACACACACACACACACACACTCACAAATCTTATTCTAAGGTAAAAATATTATATTTGTCTATGTAAGACACGTTGCCACATATATTATGTCTGATTATAATCTTTCTCCATTGGTACAGTGGATATGATGCTAAGTTAAAGCATTCAAATGTGCAACTTTGGATTTTGGGTAGTGAGGATGGAAGCTAGGACCTTGTGCATGTCAAGTACCAACCACACTCCCAAGCCATGAATGAAAATCTCTGACTTTAACCTCCGGGGCTTTTGATTTCCCTCCTCAGAAATTTGAAAAGAAATTAACTAAACAGATACTTTTTTTGGCTGTGGTGAATGGATAGATTCTGAATTCTATGTGCTACAGTGTATAGTAGTTACCAATATAGAAGGGATATTTTAATAAAGAGTAACTGAGAATCTACTACATCTTTTCCTTACTACCTCTTCACAATCACTCAAGGAATTCTTACCATGTTAAAACGAGAGGAGGGATTTCCTTGTCTGATAGGAATATAATATGAAAAATATCTAGCTCGTGTTCTACCTGTGATAATGTTCTGCACCGGACAATGGTGAAAAGAAAATAAAGTGATAAGCTATGAAGGGTAACTCAGAGATGATCAACGAAAAGCACTGGAGGTTCGTTCCTACACCAGCATATATACGGAGAGAGAGCGGCTCCTGCAACAACTGTCTCTCCGAGTAGAGGCGGCAGTGAGGGCCACAAAGGGAAAGTTACAAATTTCACAAGCAAAAGTGATCAGCACTTTAAGTAAGTCCTGATTTCAGTGCAGAAGTGAATGGATATACACACATTTGGCCATTACTGACTCTGGAGCTGAGTGCTGTGTGCAGAAATCTTGTCACAGTTTTGCCATCAAGATTTGGTTGTTAATGATCCTCATCAGTTTTCCAGGAGGTAGTAACTCATTCCTTCATCCAGGGTCTTGACTACTTGTTCTCTTTGTTTTGTGTTTGATACCAGGAATCGAACTCAAGACCTTGCGCTTGCCAGGCCGGTGCTTGAGCCACTGAGCTACATCCCGGCCTGCTCCATGTCTTGTTCTCTACACTGCCTAGGTTCAAGGTCATTTCAAGAGGTAAGGTTAAATTCACATGTTCAAAGCTCTGTGAAATGTTACTGATGAGAGTACAATTACCCCAATCAGTATTATCTACTTTCTGTTAAATAAAGTATGTGCTATGGAGACACATATGATGACCTACTGGTGGTAAAAACCAGTCTGGACTTGCTGATTTATAAAGTTAATCACAAATGCAGAGTCAAAGAAAATATTTCATCTTTAGTATAGAGAAAATGGACAATTCCAGAAGACTAGGGAATGCACAACTATAGAATGTATCTTGCAAGGAGGTGGGAGAATGAAAAATCCCTATTACTACATCACTGAAAAGAAATGAAATAAAGATCAAATGATAATAAAAATGCCTTAGCATTTGGGCTAAAGTTGCCATCAGAAAGTGGTTTCCATATTAAGAGCAAAAGGGTAAATAAAGTACAGAGATCTTGGTACTTAGGCATAAGTGGCAATTGGGAACCTGTACATTTTCTTATACACATGGATGCATAGTTGAGTAAACCTTAAAGGGTTGTGTTCAAACTCTAAGATGAACAAAGTAATGTAGTTCTAAGTGCATTTGGGAGATATATAATGGTGGCGTGTCAGCTACCCTAAACACTTGCTGTCATATAATGATTTAAAATGACAGGTAAATTTTATTTATTGTTGACTCTGGATAAAGGAAAGAAAACAAAAAAAGAAACAAAAATTTTTGTAATTGTTAAGGTATACTTCCCCATTTTATCGTGCTAAGTGATTTGAGAGTTGATAACATGTAAGGAAATACTTCATTTTTTCCCTGTGGAAAGTCAGAGGTATAGAAATTTTGCTAATAAAGAATAGGCAGGGGTCTGTTTTCCTCAGACCAATGGGTGCATTTGGTTAGAGAAAAAAGAAACTAACAGCAGAAACAGGCTTCAGATAGGTTTACTGCAGTGTTGAGTCCCCATGCTAAACCCTGAACACTTCACTGCACACCATTGCCAGGAGAGAAGAAAACATCCCTCTCTTTCATTTTTCTTCCTTTAAAAGACCAAACATGCTGTCTTTGGATAGGTTTCAATCCTGCTTTAATTCATTAAAAAAGTGAAACAAAATCACCATTTACATCCTTGACAGCTGGCAGGTTTTATGTGTTCTTACTGCTCTTGCCAAGCAGCCAAGGTTTCATTGAGCTCAGTCACGGTCCTTGGAGAGCTGCAAGTGTGGGGCCCATCAAAACACAGTGGTAACAACGACAAGGGACCTGCGGGCATGGGGGTATTGTGCCAATGCACCGGAGTGTGAGAAGTCAGGATTCTGAGAACTTCACAAAGAAAAGCCAACAAAAGCTTCTAGATGGCCCAGATCATGGGGCGATTCAGTGCCAGATGCGGTAGAAATGTATCAACATGTTAATGTCTTCCGTATAGTCTCTAGATAGCTAAAATTTAAAAAGAAATATTTTAAGAGTGCATAAAGGAAGCTAAGAATGTTACCTTTTACTTTATAAAAATATAGAGAGAGTGGAATTTGTAATGGGTGAATGAAAATCAAATTGAGAAATGGGAACACAGACGATCTCTTGGAGTTTAAAACATTTATCCTTACTTAAAAAGTATGAATTTGTTAAGGTATGACTGTGTGGTAAATGTCATATTAGGATAAAATCATGATTATAACCTTCTTTACTTGAATAAAAAGTGAAACAAGTATACATCCTTAAGACTTGACTAGCTAAGTTAGTTACAGTAAAGTTTAAACAGCTAATTCTAACTTTCTGTCTGCTTCAGTGGAATCTTAATTAATTATAATCATCTAGCTTTGCAGGGAAAGATACTGTGGGAGAAAGGCAGCTAAGTGTTTATTGATTTTCATAGTCAGGACTGGTTTCCACAATAGAAAAATGATTGTCCTTTTCATGGAGCACCTATAGTCTAGCATCCAGAGATCTGCTTTTGCAATATGACCCTCTGAGTTTCTACCTCATTTTTTCCACTTAGTGGATGTGTGACTTGAGGTAAGTTACGCAAGCTCTCTAAACTTCCACAGCTTCCTTTATAAACTGGAATAAACCATCAGTGTCTACCTTCTGCAATTAGAATAAAGATCAACTAAGGTAATAAACCGTTTAAACAAGTGTTTAGCACATTGTAACCATTCAAAAATGTTAATGATAATGATTACCATAAGCTAAGATATATTTCTTACTTACTAGTGTCCAGAAATACCAGTTTCAGTAGTGCTATATTCAAGTGCCAGGCCAAGTACTTTGTCATCGTTATCAATAATAAAGTTTATGAGATTTCCACTGGGAAAGTCCTGATGTTTCCAGAGGATTCCACGGTCAAGTGGTTTGCAAATGGGATATGGATGCCACTGTTCAGGTTCACTCTTATTCCTATATAGATTCGGAATTGTAGTTAGATTTCCCTTTGATTTCTGCATAAGACTTTTTGAAGGAGGGTAGAAACAAGATAATGATAATGTAACGGAAAGCATATGTTCTGCTTAGCACTTTTTATTTGTATTTTAAAACCCCAAATAAATGTTGTACTTAATTGGTTAGTGTGTGTGTGTGTGTGTGTGTACACGGAAGCGTACATTCTGTCTTTCAGGATGCCATTACCAAAGACATCTACAGCCACTCTTATAGTTGAGTCTTTTTTTTTTTTTTTTTTTTTTTGCGGTACTGGGGATCGAACTCAGGACCCTGCACTTGCTAGGCAAGCGCTTATTCCACTGAGCTATATCCCCAGCCCCCTATAGTTGAGTCTTAATCTAGTCCAGAAGTGTCTCAGATTAATATGGCTGCCTTTATTAAATTAAGGAAACTTTAAGCATAAGAAACTATTTACTAATCTTCACTATATTATTAAAAATAGCTGTTTTGTCACTCATAACCTGTTGTTCTCACTCAGCTGGGTCAGGTTCATGTTGTTCCAGTGACTTGCTTTTGTAGATAGCAGATAACTTGCTGTTATGTTATGGTCTCTACTCCTTATCTCCAGTAGGAGAAGTGGCCCAGAGCTGCAACCACAATCCAGAAATGGGGCGAATTTTGGCTCCGAAACAAAAAGCCAGAGGCACCAGTCCTTTCTGGCAAAATGCGATCATTATGGGCATGTGTTCAGCCCTTGGTTATTTCATTTATTAAGCCAAGAAGTTCTTAACAACTTGCTTTTAGAAAACCATCGTGTTCCTTTTTTGCCTGTGTAAAATCTTGTTCCAGATTTTTCTTTTCAATTCAATCCCAGCACTTGTGTCTGGCAGTAAAATTAATTTGCAGAAAACAATGAAGTGACTTCTGGTCACAATGATTTTTTGTGTGTTCATTTTTCTTTTAATCTCAGAAGTGTGGTGAGAAACCAGTCTTGGAATGCGGTTTAGGTATCAGGCAAGAACATGAAATCTTTATCTAGAAGTCCAAGAGAATTCTGCTTAGAAACTACTGAAATTTTCAGGCAGTTGTGATCAATAATCTTCAACATAGGTGGAAGATACTAGAAGGAAGAATCACATGGATGGAACAGCAATTCTTTCTTTCTGGATTGTTAAATTTCTCTAATAATTTTTGGTTCAATTTTAAAGTTTGTTGTTTTTAAGTATTACCAACTTTTAGATTTTTTTTAAAAAATGAAGCTGTGATTTTCCACAGTTTGAAATATCATACTTCACTCTCATCATCCAGTTAATTGAATTTTGTTGCTACATATCTCACAATATTTCCAGAATAATATTCCTAAAACACATTCTGTGAAAGAAGTGGGACCCTGAGCAAATACATGCAGAAATTTTGACAGGTGTTTTGTCCATTCCTAATGAAAGGGCATTAGATGTTTGGTACAATTATAAATAGTTTGAGCAAGGAAAATTTGTATTGTAGAAGTAGCCCTAGAAAGAACTGGGATCAAAACTAATAACAAAAGGGGATACTGAATGAAATGGAATTCCAGAGTCAGTTAAGAATTACAATTCCTTTTCCTTATAAAAGGCGCTTATTTACCTACAATCTATGTACTTGTCCTCCTCTCTATTAGCTATGTATCTGCCTACCCGCCTACCCGCCTACCTCCTCCCTACCTACCTAGTGTCTTTCATCCCTCTGTATTAGAGCAGCACATTGAACTTGTCTTGCTTTGAAATAGGAGACACTACCCAACTTTAACTCTTTAGAGGGCAGAATTAAATTCAGAAAAAGATTTAAAAGAAATTTTTAAAAAGAGCTATGTCATTGCTAATATTGATTGATAAATAAAAATATAAATCTAGATCCTCCAAATCTATCCAAAAGGGCTTTTCATATAAAATAAGGAAAATAAGTTTAAAAGATGAAAAACCAGACCATTAGTGTAAACTGAGTATTTTCTTGAACACGTGGAAGTAATTTCCTGCTGTTTCTTGAACTAGGAGGTTATTAATTGATACTAGAATAGTGTTGCTGTGAATAATAAAGAATGATGAGCAGCTGACTTGCTTGGAGATTTCTACTCACTATAATCCTAAGATCCTGAAGCTGGACAGTTTGTCAGGTCGATGGTTCTATTTTCGTATATCTCAGCTTTGATTTATAAATCTAACTCATATGTAGCTGTCTGATTCTTTTAAAAGAAGAAACTTTTTATGAAAAATTGAATTAACTTGCACACAGATTGCATAGAATAGTTTTTTTTTTTTTTTTTTTGTACTGAGAATCGAATTCATGACTTCATGCTTGCCAGGTAGGTGCTGTGCCACTGAGCTATATCCCCAGCCCTAGAATTGTTAATAATTTTTAAATTGTATTAATAAATACTCTTGAAATATAGTTATTTCTCAAGAGTCGTATCTCTGGAAAAATAAACCAATAAACTGTATGGGAAATAACTGTACGAGCAAAGACTGTCTGAGAAGAGATTGACACTGAAATCCTAAGAGGATTTCTTTCTAAGTTTTGAAATGTGTTTCAGAGAGGGAAATTGTTAGGAAACTTTTTTTTTCTTAGCACTTTGTATAATGCATTGGGGTAGCCCCCAGAATATATGACTCATATTGATACCCTAGTGGATAACTGATTTTTTTCCAAATTTCTAACCTAATTATTCAGAATCTCATGGCATAGACCCCATGTTAATTTGCCACGGCAGCAATAGCGAAGCATCACACCGCAGGTGGTACAAACAACACAATTTTATTTCTCACAGTTGTAGGGGTGGGAAGTCTAAGATCAAAGTGTCAGCAAGATCAGCTCCCCCTGGATCTCCCTTCCTGGCCAGGAGACAGCTGTTTTCTCTTTGGGCCTTCACACCTCTTGCTTCTATGTCTCTGGATTGTAATATCTTCCTTTTTCCATGACACAAATTAGATTGGACTAGAACCCACACTAATGACCTCATTTTAAGTTTATTACCTCACTGTACCTTCAAATATCACATTTTCAGGTACTGGAGTTTATTACTACATTTTGTGAACTTGGGGTAGGCTATAACTCAACCTTGCATTTACACAATAACAAATTTCAATCTGCAGTACTTACATTTAAACCAGATTTTGCAAGGAATGACCCATCTTATATTTTTCAGGTATGTAAATGTGTAAATATGCATTACACATGTATTCCATATCACCTGTTCTTTTAGTTATTTGCATAGGTTTAGTAATTCCTTTGGTTTAGAAAATTGTTTGACTGAATTCCATCATTAGCTCCAGAGAAGTTAAAAATCATCTTTTGTAGGGTCTGTGCCAGACTATAAGCACTGAATTTATACTGATACATAATTTGGAATATTTTCTACTCAAATATATGAAGACATATAAAAATCAAAGAGTGTTGACAAAAATGTTAATTTTTGATATCTTTACTTTCTGATTTTGATAAGAAAAAGCAGGGAATAATAAATCTCCAGGAAAAGAATAGAAGTATCTCATAAATACAGTATAGGGAATTTGATCCTCTCAGGAAATGTGTGATCCCTTGAGTAGTATAACTGTGTACTAAGGAGACTCACATTGGTGGGATTTAATTAATTTCGGGTAATTTTATAATCTAACAATTTACCACTTTAAAAATGTTAGAATAAAATCTCTGCAGGGTAACATATTGGGGAAATTTGATAACACCTTAGGCAGTTTCCATGATCATAGTTTTAGTTTAAAATTTAAAATTTAAACTAGATAGAAGAAATACACTCCAGAGCTCTAAGGTCCAATATAGTGACCATCACTAACAAGAACACTGTATGTACGCAAATATCACAGTGTAGGTTTTATATATTTTCATCACCAAATTAGTAAGTATGTGTTGTGGATTGACAATTGGTGGTTAACTTGCAACCCCCAACTGAACTGAGTAAGCGTGGTGTGAAGTGTGGGAGGCCCACCTGAGTATTGCTGCCAGCAGGAGATGAGGCAGAATTGGAGAAGTCAGGCTGTTGGGAGCTGGTGGAAGTTTTGGGGGGCCTGTTGGAAGCTGTTGAGAAGCTTTAAGAAGCTGTTGGTTCTCTTGGAGGAGCCCGTCCTGTGGGCTTTCCTGATGAACTCCACTGTTCCCATCGTCCAAGGAGCTTGGGAACTTGTTGTTGGCTTTGGTTCACTTTGGGAGAGCTCTGGTCCTCACTCAGTATTGCTTCCTGGCTCCGGAGGGGAAGATGGTGCGCAGCTCAGTTTCCTGGAGAAGCTTGTCACATTGGCTTTCCTGATGGGAATTCAGCTTTCCTAATCATCAGAGGAGCTCGGGACCTCACTGTTGCTGAGGATGGCTGTGGTACTTTTCGGGGAAGCTCTGGTTCTTACTTTGCGTGTACACTTCCTGGCTCCAGTGCAGATCCCTCAGCCTGCTAGCATGGATCTTCATTCCACTGGCACAGGCTTCCTAGATTCTACCACTGGACCTTTGGGTCTTCTCAGTGCAGACCGTGTAACAGGCCTGAATGAGATGTTGTCGTGGGCTCTTGGCCTCCAGTTGGATTCATGCAAGGCATTGTTATGGGCTGCAGGTGTTCAGCTGGACTCATGAAGGACATTTTCCTGGGATCAAAGCCCTCAGCTGGATTCTTTGGTTTGCAGTATGTGGACAGATTTCCTGCACTCTTGTATATGATTCTTTGGGTGACTATTTTAAAATAATCTTATAAAATATGTGCCCTGTATTATATTGTTCACCTTGCAAAAACCCAAACCATGACAGTATGTGAGGTAATGCGTGTGAAAATTAACTCAATTTAATCATCCCACAATGTGTACATATTTGAAAATATGTCAAACATAATAAATGTATATACAATTTTGGCATTTAAAAAGAAAAATTTTGGTCTACTCCAATTTTCTATCTCTTGGTGCAGCAGGTAAGAAGTTTAAGTCTAAAGTGAGTCCCTAGTAGACTGCTGGCTTTCTCTTTCCTCACGCCGGCCCCTCTGAGGTAGAGGAGGTCTGGAAGGTGCTTTTACTTCCATCCCCCTCTGCACCTTGGGTGTGGGTGAGTGTGCAGAACACAGCTTAGTCATGTGCCTTTCCGTGCCCACCAACTCTTAGTAGGCTTTTCTTTTCCTCTGGTCTATAAAGTCCTGCAGAAAGGAGTTACTTTTATCATTGTTTGATTTGTTTTAGTTTTTTTGAAACTGCTTTCACATTAGCATCCAAGTTGGCCTTGAACTTAACATGTAGCCCCTTGCCCTACAACTCTTGAGGTTCTCCTGCCTCAGCCTGCCAAGTGCTGGGATTGCAGGTGTATGGCACCACTCCTGGAGTGAGAAAGAACTTTTAAAAAGGCACATCACTTATTTCTGTGACTGTGCTAAAATTCTGGTACTCTCCTAGAGACACCCCTTTTATACACACAGAGTACAGTTCTAGACAAAGGAACTCTGTTCCCATCTAAATCCCTTTCAACTCCTCTCAGCACCTGCCCTGGTACTGAATCCTACCTGTTCTTCCTTCTTAATTTCCTTCTGCCAACCAGCATTCTTCTTACTGGGCTTCCATGGTTTCTGTCTACTTTACACAGTGTATACCTAATCCACAGAAAACTCCTGCATCTTTGCCATGACAAATGGTGGGAGTGCATAGTCTTCTACTTCTGCCTCTCTCTAATGCTACAATCAGTTTACTATTCCATTTTCCATCTCAGGGAGGTATAGGGAAGACTATGGTGATTCTTTTTGAGTCTCCTACAGTTTCTTGTTTGATTATCGCCAGAAGTCAAGTTATTCATCCAAAGTTTCTCACAAATAACAGTCAGACAGATGGAGAAAAGAGTGGAGGCTGATGTGCTAATGTCAGTTCCAGAGGAGGAAAGTATCTGTGGCTTTGTTTAGATTGTGAAATGTGCAGAAATTTGGTCTCCAGGTCATGTCTGTATTTCCTGAAGCTGAAGCATTCACCATGCATTAATAAAATATTCATGCATCTAGAAAGTAACAGTGGTGGAAACGGTCTACTTTGAGACAATAAATTCTAACACTGTGCCTTGGAATTTCCTTAGAAATTTATTTGTTAAACACTGGTAGGGGAACAGAAGTTATTCTCCAAGCAAATTTCCACAATTCTTAGAAGTTCTAGATACAATCTTAATTGTATGGCACATAGTACTCCGTTTATTTCTTTGCTTCCTTAATGTAATTCGTGTATTATTGTATGTATCTTTATCTCCTTAGCTGAAGTTGTCCATCTTTAGAAGGATATCAGTAAATGGCTTACTTATATCCTCGTGTTTTAGGATTAAGAAAAGACATAATTGTTTTATCACCTGCAAAATATTAATATTAAATAGTACTTTTTACTACTTATGTCAAAACACATTTGTACATAAAAGTGAGCCTGCAAAGAATTCTAGGCTGTGGCAGGAGTTAAATTTAACTTCAAATGTTTCTTCTGAAAAAAAATCTGATAGCAAGTCTCAGTGATGACTTGTCAGTGAATTGTAGAGGAAAAGATGTCCTTCTTGTGCCCTTTAAAGGGAAGGGTGGCCATGGACTATAGGTGCTGAGCTGGAACTGAGTTTTGATCAGCCAGACTTCCCTGAGGAGGTAGTATTTCAAAGCGACACACATGTATTTGAAAAGTACTCTGTCTCTGTCTCAATTGTGTATAGCATAAACATAGTCAAGTAGCTTTTATAAAAATGAGCATAACCATGTCACTACTTGGGTGGATGGAAAACCAAGGAATGTGTAAGAATTCAATGGCATCCTGTACTAGTGCCCAGTGTTAGCTTTGGCCGTGTATTAGCACTATTTGAGGGGCATTACATGTATGTGAAGGATGTTACACAATATTAGCTCTGTCTGTCTTGGCTGTGTATTAGCATTCGTTGAAGAGCGTTACACTTATGTAGTTTGAAGTATTTATATACTTTATGTGTATTGTGTGCCTACATGTAACTGTATATGTTTTAAGCTGAATGTTAGTTATCTGTAAAAACAGCTAAGAAAAGTCAAATGTGTCCGTTCTCCTTAAAACTTGTGAGCTGTAAACCACCAAGACTGGGAACACTGAAATAGCAAGCAGAGAGCAGGCCGGGCTGTAGACCACAGAATTAGGGTTTTCCCTTTGGCCACCTAGCTTCTGGCAACGGCAGGCTCTTGTGCAGATTGCTTTGGACATAGGTTGTATTCTTATTTCATCATTTTTCCTTACTGTTCTACTGGACATAAAATTTGTTTGTTTTCTCTCAGTATCTAGTTTCAAGCCTGAAGAACCACATAGTCATGACCAGACATAAGTACATCTAAAATGGGTGATATATTTGCTGTCTCTAAACAGATAAAGACCAAAACTTCTTGATAACCTTCTTCTTAATCTTATATATTTAATACGGTATATCATGAAAGGATATCAGGCATAACTGAATCTATATTATTCAGAATACTCTGAAGGAACTAAATGTATGCTGTGATTAAATAGAAGATTTTATGGCCAAAAGAATTGGAAAATCTTGGTATATATAAATTAAGCAAGTTCCCTTACTATAGCCTCAAATATCCATACTATTCTAAATGTGCTTCCTAAACCTGCAAGAAGGGTATAGAGAATGTAACACCTGTATATTTTCCCAAGAACATTTTTTCACTGAGCTTCTCTTGGAAGTAATATTCTATGGAACATACTTTGGGAAATAAGTCTCCCATCCTCATTTGGGCAAGGAAACTGAGGCCCAAGAAGGTGATTTCAAAAGCATGCAGAATGCTAATTTGGAGTCTGCATAAAGATTGTCCCCACTATTTCCATCCCTCTTCCTCAAAGTAAAATTTTGATGTCTACTTGACGTTCTAGTAGGTGGGCCATGGCATGGGATATTCTTTTAATCAATCATCCTACAAACCTGAATTTCCTTTATCTTTTCACAGTGGTAAGTAAACCACATTTCAGTGTGTTTATTTGATGTCTTATTTCTAAATTTAGTAAAGATTCAATCCACTCTGTAGATAGAGGCCTTTAATTATTCTTAGGTTCATCTGTCTGGTACCCAGCCATAAAATTCCTTTGTAAAAGTCCTCTGTGAATCTGAGAAACATTCTTTTTTGACTGCCATTTGGTTTAGTTTAGTCATGTCAAAGAATAATGGTTGGGAATGGGTGGGTAGAAAATTTCTAATAATTATATCTTAGTTTAGGGGTGCAGTTGGAGGGGTTATTAGATGTGAGTTAGTGGTTTCTGTGAAAAGGGGCTTAGCACAGAATTCATGGAGTACAATGTCCACTCTAACGCCATCTGGGAATCACTCCTCATAGGCACTTTTGTGGGTAGGGCTAGCTCCTTGAACCATTGACTTTGAGGGAATAAGACTACTGGACTAATGGTTTAGTCCATGTACATTGCTGTAAAGGAATACCGCAAACCAGTAATTTATAAAGGAGAAAAATCGATTTCTCTCTTTTCTGGAGGATGAGATGCCTCAGATCATGGTGTCAGAAGATTTCTCTGCTACCTACTGCACTCTGCTTCCAAGATGGTACCGTATTAGTCCATCCTTCAGAGGCAAGAAACACTGGAACCTCATATGACAGAGCACAAGAGGACCCAAAACCAAATGCTGCAGAAACATCTTTCACAAGGACTTTAATCCCATCTGTGAGAGAGAAGCCCCCATAACCTGGGGAAGGTCTAACCTCAGAGGATTATCATCCTGGCTACAAGTGAATTTTGGCAGGAACACATTCAAGTCAGCCCAGAAAGGGTAACAAGTCTTCAGCATAATTTATTTATCCTCTGACATTCTTTCTGAAAATATTATCCAAATTGCACACACAGGCACTATATCAAGAGTTTTTGATCTATGAAAAGACTTTCAGGACAAAGATTTTTATTCCCCACAGGATTTTTCCAGAAGTTTCTGTCATAAGTGATGTAGATAAGCATCATGTTTTCTCCCTGACATTTTATTGTTTCAGACATCATAATATCTTTAGAAAATCATGCATATATGACTGACACAAAACTTGGAAGTTATATTAAACCTGCTCTTTCCTCATTACTTTCTAAGACAGAGTTTGCAACCTTGCCTTCTAGTTACCATCCACTCCATTAACAGTTCTGTTATTCCTTCTCTCTAGGGTTTTTGTTCAATGTCATTGTTAGTTCCTGTCATAGGATCACTTTCCTTTTATCGTTAGACACTAATCTTCCCTTCCTAGAAGTGCTTCCTCAGGCTTATAGTGTGGTAGTCATTTGGAAATGAGAGCCCCTGCAACCTGACTTTAGGTACTTGAAGAGATCACTTGTTAAATTCTATTTGCTCAGAACTGAGGTGCTTCTTTATTTAACTGCATGAGCTATATATTTTACTTATTGTAATAGATTTTACTTAGTACTGTATAAATTAAGCTAAGAAGTCTTAAAAATTTGTTAAGGAGTAAAATTAAATAAGTATACTCCATGCACATATAGATGCATGGCAAGTTTTTATTACACAATTTATTGATTTGCATTATTGATTCTTATCTGGAATGTATTTATATATTAGATCATATCTAACAGGGTCTGCAGATATTTGAAACTGGCACACCTGAGGGAAGATATTGGCATCTAGTTGATGGAGGCCAGTAATGTAGCTAAGCATCTCATGATTCACAGGAATCGCTCCCCACCAGTGAAGAATTTCCAGCCCCAAATGTTAGTGGAACTGTTGTTGGAAAAGTATGTTTTAGCTAAGGGGAGTCCATTTTAATTTTCCCAGGAGCAACAGAGCATTTGTTCATGTGTTTCCTTTGTAAAACATTCAGCAGATGAATGGAAAGCCATAGGGACTTAGTCTGCCTTGCAAGAATCCTACTATTAAATAAATAGTAGAACATGTCTAAGATTTTCTTAAAAATAGCCAGAGCTAATGGGAATAACATAATATTTCCTTTCTTTACCTTTGAATCATATTTCCCGTGCAATCTTTGCTGTTTGCCACTTCTTACTTTCTTTAGAATGAGATGGTTTGGCCTCTTGTCTATGACTCATTTGTCCTTAGCCTCCATCTTCTACTTAAAGCAGTTTCAAACCCTCCAATCTCAACCCAACTGTATTGGCAGGTTTCTCCACTGCCTTTAGAATCCATAGTACACACAGCAAATTTTCTTTTAAAGCCTTAAATCCTAGGTTGTAAAGCCCCTATAAATGAATGTTTTCCTTGTGGTGGGAAAATGTCTTATTTAAAAATTGTTTAATAAGCTGCCACTGTCAAAGGATAACATTTAGACACTCAGCCAAGATACTGGTGTTGATGCTAATTCCCTTCTGCTTTTTATAGCTCAAGTATGACTCTCACACACTCAATATTTTAGTTGTGTTCTGCAAACCTTCAAGAGAAGCAATTCTTGGAAACAATATGATATCATGAGTCTGTTACAGCTATTAAGTCATGGCAGCTTGAGTGGAAATGAATACAACAAAAACAATTTATATAGGAATAGGTTTCTCAGTGGATCAGTTTCAATATTGCTCCCTGTGGTTGAATCGAGTTTATCCTAGAGGCCAATGTTTCAGCCATTGTCTACATGGACATAAATATCACAGTGATGACAGAACTTTTATTTCCTTCAGGTTTAAGTTTAATGTAAGTAAATATCTGAAACTTACTCTGCACTAAATAATACTATGAGAAAAGTGGGGAAGAGCAGTAATATGGGCATGATCTTGCAGGAGGTCACGTTCAGCTCTGGCTTTTTCAGATGGGGGTGTGCTTCTGTTCCCCAGCAACTTTGTAGGACCTCAGCCCTGCCTGGAGAGCTCCAAGGACTTAGGAATTTTTAGGCAATTACTATTGCTTGCTGTCCTTTGCATGCAATTGCCCTTTCAATTCCTTTCTCAAGTAGTCTTCCAGTTACCTTTGCAATCCTTCCTTTTTTCTCTACCGTGCAATTTTTCAGTGCATGTGAGTCATGAACAATCTTTTTGCCTAGGGAACACAAGGCTTTAAACATTTAGACTTTTAAAAAAAATCTGGGTAGAAATCAGGTTTACCTGTTAAAGAAATATAACTTTAGAGAACCTATCTGCCTTGATTGCAGTGAGATTTGGATCACCAGAAGGAGAAAGAGGGTTAGAAGAGTGTTGACAAAAGGTGTTGTAACTTTTCCACAAGAGCAGACTAAGGTCCTACCTAGGAATGAAGAAAAAGTTTGCTTGCTTTGTGATATTTTACATTACACAAGGTAAGATAAATTTGACACAGAATATGAAGTAGGCAAAGATTTTCCTTCCAGGTCAAGCTCACCTTTATGGTTTGAACACAAAGAATGTGCTTCCAGTCCTGTGCTTAGAGGTGAGGGTTTGGAATGTGATGGGGTCATAAGGGCTCTAACTTCATGAGGCATCGATCCCTGAGGGGATCATAATTTGATGGCACCACTGAGAAGTGATGGAAACTTAGGCGGTGGCGCGGTTGATGGGAGCTGGTCATGGGCATAGTGTAACATGTGGGAGACATCAGGTCCCTCTCTCGCCTGCTCTTTCCCTGTCTCTGTGTCTTGGCTGCCTCGAGTTGGATAATTCCTCAGCCCCTCGCCTTCAGCTATGATGGTTCTTCCCTGGAGCCAGTGGACTATGGAACGAAACCTCTGAAATTGTCAGCCAAAATAAACCTTTCCTTCTTTAAATTGATTTTCTCTGGTTTTTTCATAGCTATGTAAAGTTGACCAACACATTCATTTTGAAGTGGCATGATGGTTGCCCAACAAAATATGGCCTCTTTGTGTGCTAGAATTAGGTTTGAGAAGTGATTGAGGAGTAAAAGCAATCCAGCCATGTCTTGTAGCTCTTAGAAGGGATACATAGCTCTTGAAATTTTAAGTTCTATTTCATCTATCTTGTGATGCTGTATGAGTCAGCTTTTCCATTTCTGGGATGCAGTATCTGACACCCTCAATTTAAAGGAGCACTGGCTTATTGGACTCCTAGTTTCAGAGGTTTTCATCTGTTGCATGCTGGTTCTAAGGCAGGAACAGCACAGGGAAAGGACTTGCCAGAGGAAAGTGTCTCAGTCCGTGGAAAGTGGCTTAGTCCGAAGCTACGGACCACCCTTTCTAAATAGTACGAATCACTTCCCCTGATCTAGCCATCATCACTAGGCAGATAGTATAGTTATATATTTATTGCTTATCTTTTGCACAGGAAAGAGGATTGGAATTTAGACTGCTTTCCTTTCTGTTGGTCCCTAGGGCCTGTTCCCTTATGCAACTGACATGCTGAATAAATGTTTGCTGAATGAACAATATTCCGAGTGAGTGACTGAATGAGTGCGTGAGTTCCTCAGCTGAGATTTCTAGTGTTAGTTTTCCTAAATTACAGCAAGAACTTGAAAATAAGAGGAAAGCAATCTGGAAAACATTGGCTTTCTTTTTTCTAGATTTTTATCAGCATCCTTTGATTTTTTTATGGTTATCTTGGCTACACTTTGTTTCAACAATTTTATTACAGTTATCATTAACACTTTTGGGAACAAAAATAAACTGACTCGATAAATTTATGTCTCATTGGGTGGATGAAATAATAAACAGACATGGCAAAGACAGGGAAGGGATACGTAGCGTTCATTACATATTGATAGTGGTATACAGATTACAACTCCTTATAGATATATTTAGGTCTAATCTGCACAAAAGGACTAGGATCTTGCATATGCACATTTAAGTGCTCATTATCTTAAAGTGATCAGTGCAAGAAGCAGCTGGTTTTTGTTTGTTTTCCTTTTCGCTTTCACTTTTCCCATAATCAGTCTAATTAGAAAAAAAATGCCTTAAAATTTCCTTCAAATACCACAAAGATGCTTCATTAGCGTAACAATTTCATTGATTTTGTTCTGTTTCTTTGTGAAAATAAATTAGTGCTGAGTGAACATGAAAATGTGGTGGAAGATAGTTATATTTGTGTTCAGTTTTCAAACTTTCGTTTCTAAAATTTGAATCATGCTTGAAAATGTGTTGAGTTTTTACTGTTTTCATTCAAATCACCTGCCTTTACATAAACGATTTGACAGTCACCATTTTCTCACTTATTAACATTAATCAGGAAATTAGTGAGTTTCAATCAGAAACTTGCTCTGTGTGTGTGTGTTTCATAGGAATTAGGGAGGAAAAATACAAGTTATACACACACATACACACACACACACACACACACACACACACACACACACACACACACACACCATATTATCAGCAAGAAAAGAGTAGTGGTGGAGAGAAGAAAGCTTTACCAGAAGAAGAAAATATGAGGGTAAAACAAGGAACCGAAAGGCAAAGAAATGTACAGCCACAAAAATCAGAGTTGCTGCTAAATAAACCTGAAAGCCTGGATTTAGGAGACTTCGTGAGAACATACTGTACAGCAGGGCTTTGGTTCTTGGCTCCGTGACAGAGGCTGAAAGTACCCAGCAGTGGCGAGCAGGATTTGGGCAGAGTTGCAGCTATTGCCGGGACCCTATCTGCATGAGCCCCTTTGAGGTGTGGGCGTCAGAATGAGTGCAGCATTTGGCGTGTGGGGGACATGGTTTCGGTGTCAGCACAGAATGGAAAATGGAGCTCTTAGCTATCATTGGGCGAGATCAGCAGACACAGCTGTTCTCACAGAATGGTGACTGTCAACAGTTCTCACAGATGGAAGCTGAGTTTCCTTAAGCATTGTGAAAACACTGCCATTAAACCTAAATGAACACAGGCAAGCTCACTACAGAGAATGATAGAATTGCTTGTGACATGGTGAAACAGTATTACAAATCAAGATGCATGTATTTGCAATGAGAAACAATTAATTCCACAAGTTCTGGGGCACAGTGAACTGTAAAACATTGTACCGTTTAGGAATAAACCTCATTTTCAATTAATCTCCTAGTTCATGGAACATATAATTTTTTCACAAAGATTTAGTATAACCATTCCAACTGCCACTACTAGTAATGTATTATGCACATTAATAGATGATAGATAAAATTATTTTCTATATAATTAATTTAACAGTCTAATGAATTCTATATCATTATTCTTCACATTTTACCCACAAAGAAACTGAGGCTTAGTAATTTTGAAGGACCAGTTTTAAGACTCAAAACAAGGAAAAAATAGGACAAAGATTCAACCTTGGCCCAGAGTTAATGCCTCATCCCATGCCATATGGTCTTACAATGTCACGTTATTAAAGAGTGGGCTTTGGAGTGAAGCTTCTGGGGTTTGTATACTGGCTTTGCCTTTTACTGTGTGACCTGGAAAAGAAAGATACTTAACTCTTCTGAACTGTGTTATCTCAAACCTAAAGTCAGATTGAAAATACTATTTGCTTCATAGAGTTTTGGTCTGGCTAAATGCAGGGCTTAGAAGAAGTCAGTGAAATACAATTAGCATTCTCTCAGTGTGGTGTACTGACAACTGGTGGTCAACCTGTAACACCCAGCTGAACTGAACCAGCATGGCACTGGGTGGGGGGGAGGTACCTGAGGCTTGTTGCCTACAACATAAAAATAAGAACCAGAAAGGGATTTAGAAAGCTATTAGGAAGCTTTTGGGAGCTCTTGGTTTTCCCCTAGAGCTGGTGGTTTTCCTGGAGGAGTTTATCATGCTGGCTTTCCTAATGGGAACATGACATTCTCCTTATCACAGGAGCTCAGAACCTCAATGTTGCTGAGGATGGTTATCATACTTTTTTGGGGGTGATGCTATGGTTTTTACTTTGAGTGTTGATTCTGGCTCCAGGGCAGATCCCTCAGCCTGCTAGCACAGATCCTTCATCCCACGGGCACAGACTTTCTAGCTTCCACCACTGACGTTTGGACCTTTCCGGTGCAGATCTATGAAACAGGCCTGCATGAGATATTGTGGGTTGTTGGCCTCCAGCTGGACTCACAGGGGGCATTATTATGGGCTGTAGGTGTTCAGCTAGACTCATGTAGGACATTGTTGTGGGATCCAGGCCTTTAGCTGTATTCTTTTGGTCTTTAGTGTTCAGATAGGTTTCCTGCACTTTTTGTGTATCACTCTTTCGGTGACTATTACAAAATAACTGTATAAACTATGTGTCCTATATTAAATTGTTCCCTCTTACAAAATTCCAAACTACAACACTCAGGATTGGTTCTGTCTATCTCTGTCTCTGTACCTCTCTCCCCTGTCTTTACACACACACACACACACACACAGTTGCTACAACAGCTTTTGTTACTAAACCCTTAAACATGACATCTTGTAGGTGACTTAGTTTGGTCAATTAGAGTTTAATAATCCCTTATATTACTGAAGCGGTATGAAAACATACTCTATCATGGTCTGATTTTATGTTTTTTGCTTTTCATCTCTATGGAGTCCATTTCACTAAAGCTCTTCTAGTTGTCTTAAGATACATTTTATCTGATCATAGAATTTATTCCTCATTTTGCTGTATATTTTGTTTTTTTTCACACTTTGAAGCCTATTTTTAAAAATCATATAATGTGTACTTTTAGCCAAAAATGTTTTGTAAAAGTTCACATAGATTCTAAAATAAATTTCAAGCTCCTTAGGTGGGAATCATATGCTGGGCTGCTTCTGTAATTTCTCTATTAAATACTATTCTGGTTCTGGGCAATCAATTTTATTCAAAGGGTACTCATTAAAATTGTTTATTTTGAGAAAAAGAAATGACTTGATTTCCCCCCAAACAGAGATTTATTTCATGTGTTTTAGAAATGAAAGAGAAAAAATATTGTTAGTGAAAAACCATAACCATAGCTTTAAATAATCTTTCTTTTTCTTCAAAGTCAAAAACATTAATTAAAACAATTTGGAAGATGGTTAAGTCATTGTCTTGTTTGAATAGCTCCCTTGAGGATCTTGTTTAAAAGCTATTAACCCAAGTCTATTAAAATAATTTCCTATGGTTATCTTGATTAATGGCAATAGAACACATGTAGAGATTCCTGTCCTACCTGTGTTAATTAAGAAAGAAATCTACATATATCATGAATGCTTTATTGAGTTAATTAGATAGTAAGTCATTCCTAGTCAGTGATTCTCAGAACAGAATAGCTATCTGATTAAATTAACACTGGTATTAGCACACCAATTTCAATTCCAAGTAGGACAGCTGATGGGAGCCCCTGGCACAATACTTTTTTGACGTCTTGTATGCCAACTTTCATGCATGTTGATAAGTCCTATTAACTTTAGTTCCAGTGCAAACTGAATCACTTGTATCTCTTTCTTTAAAGTTTTTCACTTAGTATCAGTGTTTAGATCTGCACGCCCCACCCCAAGTATCATGTGTTCAGAGGAGGGGCTTTCCGAAGGTGATTGGATCATGGGTGTTCTTCATTTGTTAATAGATTAATCCATTAAAAGTTTATAACTGAACATGCTGCTATGAGGTAGGATTTGGTTGGAAAAGCTGAGTCCTATTTGGCTGTTCTGTCTGCCTCCTGGTTGCAATGGGTTGAGCAGCTTTTCCCTGTAATGTCCTTTCACCGTGCTGTTTCTGCCTTGAAGCCAGTTAACCATGGACTCCACTGTCTAAAACCATGAGCCAAATACATCTCTCCTCCTAGTAAGTTTCAGTAGTAAACATTTTGTTCCAGTGAAGTGAAAGTGACTAACAAAAATACTGTGGAGAGTAAAACATTTTTGGCTTGAAATTGATTTCAACACAAAAATTTGACAGGAAGAAACTACATAGAAAGAAATGAATGTCTGGGTTTATTAAGCTTTAATTCAGTGTTTTATGAAATTAGGCCACTAAGCAAGAGAGAAATATGACAAAGAGATTTTTTATGTATGCCATTCATCTTTTGATGTCTTACAATATCTAAAACGGACTTCTATTACTTTGTAGGATATCTCAAAGACTCCTGAATAAACTATTACATACATAGCTGTGTAAGTATTTTATTATTTCTATAATAAATTTTTCCCATAATTATATTTATAGGAGCATAAATTTCACTAAGTGAAGCCATGAAAACATAATTTCTTTTCTTCTTTCTTCCACGTTTTTCTTTTAGGCTTCATGCTAAATCATTTTCTTTGCTTTTCTCCATTTTAATTTTAAGGCCATTATTTTATATTGAAGACTTAAAATTTCCTTTAGTTTATCCAACTTTAATATAATAAATTCTGTTTCTTTTCTTCTAAAGTCACTATATTTAAAGACAAGAAACCAAAAACATATTTAGTTGATTAATGTCAAACAAGTAAACTTTTTTCAAAAATATCTGTTTCATTATAAGAAAATAATTTGTTTCTATTCTAATGTATAGAAAGCAAAATGAACCAGCAGATAGAATATGTTCTAGTTTACTTTATGAAGAATTTAACTGTGTACAACATTTCTTCAAATCATTTTCTTTCTTCTGAATTTATAGATGATTTAGGGAAGTAAACTTCATTAGAGAGGATGGTTGTTTTAAGGCCTTCATCACTCTTCCATTAAAATTCAAAGAAAAAACCTCTACATGTTTTATTCAGATAACTGAGGCATATGGACCAATAAAGACCTCCGAAATACTCTGAGAACTCTGATGAAAACATCATGTTTCAAAATAACAAATGCCCCTTAACGTTCAAGCCCCAAAGAAATCATTGCTTTCCTGATTTGGTACATCTCTGTCTTTGCCAATATGCTCAAAATTGTTATTTCCTCTTTCTAGATCTCCCATTCTCAAATTTCTCCTTTGCTACTAATATTCTATGCCTGAGAAGGGGAAAAAATGCCTTTTGACTCTTTCTTTTGGAAAAGACTTCTCAGCTCACGCACGACTAGGACGAGGAGCGGTGCTCCACACCCAGACTGGCTCTTCCCGTAACGTTTTCACTCTCCTTTTCAAATCACCAGCCCCCTTCAAAAGTCATTTTAAAATAATGAGAATGACATATGGCTAAAAGAGGTATCGCTCTTATGGCCAGTCAACTATTGTGCTCTATCATGGTGTCACTGAAAAAGGAACACGGCTATTTTTGCAGAGCTAGAGAGAGAAACTCCTGGGAAAAGAGCAGCGCCATGTGACTGATGGTCTATTCACTCTTCGCTTCTCCCTCACCATTCAGCGTTTTCAGCGTGCGGACACTCTTCCAAAATGCATCAACACAGACCTTGCACAGTTTCCTAAGGAAGTCAGGACTTCAGGAAGTCAGGCGGCAGAGCTCTCAAAGAAGAGTCTCCTCTTGAATGGAACAAGCAGGCTTTATTTTCACTCACATACTTTTTCCCTTGCGTGTGAAACCTGCTGAAGGGGAACGTCATTTTATTTTCAGCCAACTACCCATGCCAACTCTCTTATCCTACTTCCGGGTCCTATATCCACATTTCAGCAATCCTTTCTGACAGTGGCGCGGTCAGCTTGCTTCACATCCTTTCCCAAAGCCGTTACAGGTCAAGCCTGAATTCTCCTTTTGAACTTTCTAATTCTAAATCATCTGGATTATTTCCAAACAGTAGCTAGGATTCGCTTCATCCATCTCTCTCAGACCTTGCTTTCCACTTGCCTTTGTCTATTTTTTTCACTTTGGCTGTGTGTATTGATAATCACACTTGCTTGATGAGTTCATTTTACCCCCAGTAATATAAATAATAATTCATGCTGAAGAAAAACAAAAAATACTAGTCTGCTATTTTTAGACTCAGACCATTGATTTGGTACATCAATGTACTTGCAAGCAGCCATTTATTTTATAAGACATTATTTTGATGAATCACAGTATTGGGAGATTGAATTTGTAATCCTATCCATCATTTGCAATATTTTCTGTTATTTCTCAGTCCCACAGACATTTGGAGATGGAAAGAGGAACGATTTAAAATAGTTTCACTTGAGCTGTGGAAGTACAGATCACTCAGAATACTTCCTTTTGCTGTGGAGCAAGAACAGACTTCCTGGGGGACTTAGAAACAGGGATTCCTGCACACCCGGTGGCACTGAATTTAGGTTATAAACACACAGGATCCCTGCCCCTTCCATGAACAGCCTCTGTAGTCCTGAGAAGGCTTAGGGATGCTGGAATCTGCCCGGAAACTTCCCTACAGTTGTTTCTCAATGAGCATAAGTCAAGGCATTGATTTTTATTTCCAGTGACACCACCACAGAGATAATAAATATGCCATGTTAATAGTAATGTACATGATAGATAATCATGATTTTATTAATTTGTGATTTTAATGTAACAAAACAAAGACAACTTATATTGTTACTAATTTTCATATTCAAATAAAATTTAATTTGGAATAATACTTTGTGGCAAGTATAAGGTAAATTATAATTTTCATTTGGTTATTTCCTAAGCAGAAGGCTCCATGGTGTGTGTGTGTGTGTGTGTGTGTGTGTGTGTATCTCAGATAAAAGGAGGAATGATATGATATACTGGCTCTGTGAAAGGCTGGTTGTGGGTTTGTGTGAAAGCAAGAAGTTATGAAATTCCTTCCTGGGAGATCTTTAATAGTACCATGGGTTGCATCTGCTGGGAACCTTATGACAAATTCTGCCTACAGGCAGGGAAATAAATTTTGAAGATTTTTTATTTTTATATCCTCAAGAAGTTTGAAAATTTAAAGGGATAAGATTCAAAAGTCTATTCATTTCAAGCAAGTTTGTTTTCCAATCTTAGATTTAGGTTCTTCTGTAAAGCTATTGTGGGAATAAATCAGTGATTCCTAGTATTCTTTCTGTTGCAGAATATAATCTTGGCAAGGGTCATACATTTATTTGCTGAATCCTATCTATGTTAACCTTCTGGAGCCCCTGGACTTTGCATTAAATACTGTCACTTACAGTTCTTAGAGTAGCATAAGGAGGTTTGATTTTTTTTTAACTTTAAACCTTATGGGAGTGTCTGCAAATAAATATGAGACATCTGTTCTTAGGGTAAGTGCTTCCCTCACATTGAAGACATAGCATACAATATAAAAGGCCTTAGAACACTTCCACATGTATATCACAAACTCAGACGTACAACTAGATGTCACAGGTAGACAAAGGCTGTGCCAAGTTACAAGAAAACAGCTTAAGTAAATTGAAGTGAAGGAGGGACAGTGTTTCAGATAGAATAAAAGAAGAATAAGAAAATAAATGCTCAAAGACACACCAATATTGTAAGAAACAACAGACACATTTCTTGATCAAAGAAAGATATCACATTAAAGGAAAAGGAAGACAAGTAATTGAATTTCCTTGAAGATCCAGCAGAGGAAGTTAATTTACTTTCCCAGAACTATAGATCAATTACAAGCTACAATGAGGGCAAGTAAAGTTGCAAAAGATAATATTGATTAAACAGCAGAACAGCGAGAACAACATATTTTGTACAAATCCCCTTATGTGATCAACAGAAAAATAAACTAGTACCTTACTAGATACAGTGAAGTGGTATAAACCACTGTAAGTCTAAGTTCAAAATTATGGGAAGAGGATTTCAAATGAGGAGGATTTTGGATCCGAGTGACCCATCTGTAGTGGGGGAGCCCGGCTTCAGCTTTGAAGTGAGGTCTAGGATAGGAATACGTTCATGGAGCACCCTACCAAGGAATTCCAGGAACAATGGGGTGGAATGAGAAGTCTTCAGTGAGCTGAGACAGGTTCAAAACACGCTTGTGCACACACACACCTGAATATTGATTTTTATGCTTGAATTTCTTATTGCTCCTGTGAGTTCCTTTAGAATAGTAATGTCCAAATATTTGTCTTGTAAAATACATGTTTACTTTTAGCATTGAAAACTGGTTGTTTCGTTAGCTATCCATTCTTTTTAATATCCTGGGAATCTCTGTAATGGGAATTCTTACAATTTTTAATAGTTTGCAAAATAAAAATAGATCAAGCTTTGTGTTTTATACTGAAAATGTTAAGGCCCATAAAATGTTATTAAGGGAAGCCTCACTGGTTCTTAAAGACAGAAACTTAGTTTTCTAC
Source organism: Dinomys branickii (assembly GCA_004027595.1). Taxonomy (NCBI): domain Eukaryota; kingdom Metazoa; phylum Chordata; class Mammalia; order Rodentia; family Dinomyidae; genus Dinomys; species Dinomys branickii. Next base: position 121,133 of record PVLD010002694.1, on the reverse strand, counting down.
AGTAGTGCTTTTTCTTTTTAAATTGTGAACTGGACCAAATCCTACTATATGATCGTGTGACTAGTCGGCTGCATGTACAGTGGTTTTAGAAAAAAGAGCATTCTCTAGATACCAGCATGGGGCGCATGTCTGTACAGAAAATACGCATGTAGATAAGCATACACACATAGAATAACAACACGGCTCTTCAAATTTATCCTTTTCTCATACTATTCCAAGAAATTTTTGACATACACTTTTGGCCATGAAGACCACTATTTAGTCCAGGTTTTATTAAAAGATCTCCAGGTGATGAGAAGAACTTTCAGCTGCTTGAGGAGACTGAAGCAAAAGAAAAAATCAGTAATATATTGATCCAGTATAACGTGATTTACAGAGTATTGCTTTCCTATAAAAGGGTACCGCACTTCCCCTCTTCCTACCGTACCAATAAAGAAGCATAATGTTTAGATAACATGATTAGGTATGGAGGGGACACGGACCTCATTTAGACATCTTTCTCTGAATATTTTACTCACTTATCATCAAAGATACCAAATTTTGCCCAGCTCAGAGGAAGAAAAGTTTTCCAATATAATTCTAGCTGTTCATGCATTTTGTGTCTTGGGTATGGGAGAATAAGGGTCTCCATGCAATTTGCAGCAAACTAACAGAGGTTCTGTGGGCACAGAACAAATCCATTTAGTTTTAGAAAATAATTCTCTCTCTCTCTCCAGCTATTCAGATATTTCTCAATTTACCTTCTTTTCTCTTGTACATAAGGACTTGCACACAAAGCATGAGTCACATAAATACTGTTGGCTGAATAGAAAACAATGAATATGACTCATACCATTAAATAAATCACTCATTGTAACATATCCTTAACTTACCACCCACTGTATATAAACAAGTAAAGAACAGTGGGTATGTGAGTGAAGGTATAATAGTAGCCATCAAGATACTAAGAACTCAGCCTTAGACAAGTGGGTTTGTGCTCAATGAAGGAAATACATTTTCCTTGGAGGAGAGCACCATGTTGTCAGGTGTAATCTGGCATCTAGGATATATTTTAAAGCCGTAACCAAAGCTTTATAAAATGTTGCCTTTTTGGAAAATTCACAGTTAGGCCACTGCTCAGGGTGGCTCATCAGATACCTGCATGCACGTTGGGCAAAACTATGGCTACAAATCCCTACTTAGTCACAGATACCCACCTTTTCTTTCTACCTACCCCTAGCAAACCCCTGTGGGATTTCTGGATACTTCAATCTGCCTGACCCTGATTCCCAAGGATGTTGAGATTAAATGGGACAGAAGCCAAGAGAACTAAAGAATGCCATCAGGGATGTGGGGAGGCAAAGCAAACTCTTCAATGGTGAGGGAATCTGTGTGTCTGCTGTGTTGGTGCCATGTGTTTCGCAACGAGTGAGGAAGTTGTTTGGAGGAGATCATAAAAATTTGTAGTGAAGACAGATTGTATTGATGTCTGTTTGCTCCTTCATTTCATGTTTGGTTACGGGTTTCAATAGCAGCAAGACTTCAGAGGCTATAGAAACTGGTTAGCGAAAATGGAAATCAAGCGTGCCAAGAGAAACAAAAGCAGGCAGGAAAGTCGATAGTTTCATGCAGCTTACAAATGTGTCGCTTTTGCAATGTATGCTTCCCTTCTGGGGCACGGAACACCATGGTGCAGCGTGAGTAGTGTCAGAAGTGATGTTCTTCTTCTGCCCTGTGGAAAAGAAAAAACTAAAATTCTGTCAACACAAAAATAGTTCCACAGACTTGGAACTTTAGGTAGATAGGATCTACCCCTTCCCAGAAAAAGGCTGTTAGCCGGGAGTCTTCACAGCAAAGTGATTCACTCTTGGGGGTGACAACAGAAGTGACCGATTCAGCAGTGTGATAAGCCCGATGAATGTATTTTCTTGGAAACTCACTGCAAAAAGCCATAGATCCGTGGTGGCTCCTGTGTAGCTCCAATAAGCAGTACTTCTCTCTTATACCTACAAATGGCTAAAGTCAATTAGTACTGCTGAGTTTTCTGTGGTGTTTGTGCAGTTTCCAACCCAGGCTACCCCCACCTCATCAGCAGCATCAGCCAGCAGTGATCACTGGAATTCAGAGCTGGCACCAAAGTTAGATCTCCTTTCGCATCCTCCTACCCTTGGCAAGGCAATCACATTAACGCGGCTTGCCGAGCCATCCGGCCTAGTAAACTCTCCTAACTTAGAAGGGGAACCTAGTCATTAGCATCGGCTCGCATTGTTTTTCTCCCCTTAGTGTAATGTTGGGTATGTTGCCAAGGGGGCTGATGCCTGTCGTCTGATGATGCCATGTGAAGGCTTTAATAAGCTGACATTTCCTGTTGCTGAGCTGCCGTGTCTGCAGGCCAAACCAAACAGTTTGCGCTGCGTGAATCACAGTCTGTGTTTCTGTCTCTCTTTCTTCCTTCTCTTGATCCCGTCCTCAGGTCTTCTCACCTCTGTTTCTCAATCTATCCTGTGTAACTGTGCAGTGCAAGGGTCACAAGGCTGATGCTGCCTTCTAACCAGACTGAACCGGGCTGCCAGAGGTGTGGTGCTTCCTTTGTGCCAAGACAAAAGAAACATGGGCTGCAAGTGTTTCTTCTAGGATGGACAGGCAGTCTGAGGAGGAAGCCCAGGAAGCCTAAAAGCTTTTCTGTTTCAGAATTCTTACTGCAGTTAATGGACTGTAGGAGTAAAAAATAAAAATGCCATCTCTTTGTAATGTTTCTTACTATAGTGAAATAATGGATTATATCCTCAGACAACTAAAAGCAAGAGCCCCATGGAAGAATTTCATAGTTTTAATTTTTCCTTAAATGTGTGTGTTAATTCATCCTGTCAAGGTTGTTGAGTTGGCAGGCAAGGGCTCCCTCCTCGAGGGCAGGGGAAGAGCACCTCTAGGGTTGGCCTGGGTCTGAACTGCAGACTCCTCAGTGCACCCTAGCACCTCAGGAGGATGCTATTGTGTAGCCTGTGTCAGCATCACGGGGAGGTGTGCTGGCATTTCTGGTGGCGCGTGGAATAGAGCGATGGGTATCGTTTCCTTGGAAGGCCTAAAAGGTATCACACTTACCATACCACATCCCAGCCATGGGGTCACAATCCTCAACACACAAGTAACTATTTTTCATTTTCCCCCAACACTTTTCACCAAAATATTCTTACATAGGGATATTTGGACCCTTCCGAGACCCTTATTTTTCCTCATTTTCTGTAATTTTTCAATGTGTCAAGAAATACATTCATTTTTATTACGGTAAGAAATTAACTTTCTGAGGCTACATAGATCACTAGTTTCCTCTGGAGGATGACCATTTTCCCAGAACTAATTGAGTCTGACTCCTTTCTGTATGCAGCTTCATCAGGAAATCTGTTTCCACTCAGTGTAACCACATTAACTTAGCAAATGGAGGACTCATGTGCTAATGACGCTAGACAGTTTCCTCTAAATTTATGATGTAGGCTACAGTTTTGGTTTTAAGAATAGGACTTGGAGTAATCAACTGAAATGCCTAAAGGATCCAAGCAAGTAACATAAATAATTGGTGAAATGAGTTCCACATAAAAGTCATTAAACACTCAACATTGGAGTTCATAAGCAGAAGGCAGGGAATTGCAGTAAGGGATACATATATAAGTGAATATCCTGTTTTTACTGCTTAAGAAGTCTGCAAAACTGCGAGAGAACCCTAACCCCCAGAAGGGAAGCTGCTGTGAACAATCCAGATGATGAGTCACATGCGAACAGCTTTACAGAGAAGACACAGGCTTAGATGGAGCTGCCACATTAACCAGGGAGCAGAGCAGACAAAGCCAAGACAGTGAGGTGCGCAGCCTCCTAGTGCATGAAAATAACCAAGGTTATCGGTGGCTGAGCCTGAGAAACTGCATATCCTTAGGACTGATGGGCGGGACCAGGGGTGCTCACCTGCTCACCCAGGAAAGAAGCCTGACGGCATGGGAAACCTGGGCACCAGGAATGAAAATTGAGTAGAGTGTTTGGAGACAGTGAGCTTTCATTCATTTTGCATTCTTCACTAAGGAGAGCTAGAAGAGTGAGGCAGGTGCATTTTGGGTTTTTCTTGGTTTTACTGATAATTTGATACATATTTTTAAAACTAGAAAATTAAGAGAAAAAGAAACAGAAGAAAAACCCCAGTAATTTAGATTGTTATATCAAACATAAACAAGATAGCTGTGCATACAAATATCACAGGCATTTCAAACTCAATTTAGCCTAAAGTAAACTATCTCCTAATCTACTTTTCAGAATATAAGACTTGTCTTACTCAATGACACTGATATGTAACTAATCACTTGAGCCAGATAGAACTCATTCATGATTTCATCTCCTCCCATTCCTTAATCACTACCAAAGTCTTTTAACTTGTCTAAAATTTTCTACAAATTTGTTCTCTCTTCCTAGTTCTCTGCTACTGTCTTAGCCTATAGCCTTATTCATCACGCAAGCGAATGCAATAGTCTCTAGCTGATCTACTTGCTGTCAGTCTCTGCCCTGAATCCATCCCAGTCAAGGCCACTGTTCTACATCTAAAACACAATGTTAATTCTATTTCTCTTCTAAAAGCGCTTCAGCCTTTTTGCTAATTGCCTAACAGAAGTCGCAAAACAGCTGCCTGTGTGCTTACTGCATCAAACACTGTATGTTGTTTGGTTTGAGGCAAACAAATGTATAGCATATAGAAAAGCTTTGACCAGGAAATACTGATTAATTGGACTACATCCCAATTAACTATTTCCAGATACCGTTTGAGAAGAGGACAGGAGAGGACAGAAGAATAAGAATAGAGTAATGGAACTGGAAATGATCAAAATATGTTACATGCTTATATGCAAATGTCACAATGAAATCCATTACTCTGTATAATTAATATGTGCTAATTAAGTGCTTGTAATCATCAGAAGGCAGCTTTCAGAGTGTGAAACAATAGAAGACACAGGAATAGGAGATATTTGCAGGTTATATGTCTGGCAAAGGATTCATATTCGGAATTTATGAAGTTTTCCTAACATTCAGACATAAAAGGCAACCAGACTAATAAAACAGGCAGAAGACCAACAGGAATTGCAGAACAAAATATATATCAATGGCCAGTGGATGTATGAGATGGGGCTCAGACTAAAAACGCAGTGCGCTCTTGCTGTTTACCAATCACAATACCTAAGATGACTATTGTAGACCATAGAAGGGAGGACATGGAACAGGAGAAGTAGCCTCATACTATTGCTAATAACGTGAGTTGGTGAAAACCACTTTCATCAGCATGTTAGATGACCTCATTCTAAAATAAATACTCGTACCCTGTATTGCACAGCAATTTGACTCTAGATGCATGCACAATAGAGTCATAAATATGCATCCAAGGCAAGCCATCAACAAGTTTGCTGAGTAGGCAAACTTTGGAATGCTATACAATAACAAGAATAAGAAAACTCCTGCTGTACAGCAAACATGGATGAATCCCAAGTCATCATGGTCAGGGAAAGAATTCAGATGCAAAATGTTTTCCTATTGTGTGATTTCACATATGTACATTTCAAAATCAGACAAAACTAATGTGTGGGGTTATAAATCACATCAATAGCAACTCTTCAAAAATGAGATGAGAAGTGGCCTCAAGAGAATTTTGTAGGGGGCTGGTAGTATTCTTTTCCTCTGTTAAGATGATGTGTTCACTTGATTGGAGTTCTCTTAACATCACATTTTTGATTTTTCACTTTTCTGTCTCTAAGTTTCCTCTGATAAAAAAGTTTAGAATATATCTTTTTAAAGGACATGAATATGGGCACATTCTTTAATAAGATAGAGAACTTCATTAAGGAACATCATTACATTTTGGTCTTGCTTTTAGAAGGTGTATTCCACATTTAAATATTATATGTAGAAATATACATATATATATGATTTGGAGTATTAGAGACAGGGTGTCACTATCTAACTCAGGCTGAACTTGAACTAGCTATGTAGCTATGACTGGTCTTGAGCTCACTGTCCTCCTGCTTTGACCTCCTCAGTGCAGGGATTACAGGTGTGCACCACCACACCTTCTGAGGCTTTCATTTTCATACTTACCCAATTTGCATTAGTTTCTTTCTTGCTGATTTATTTCCTCACACAGGTACTAAACTGCAGGGCTTCTCACAGACCTTTAAATCATCCTCTGGCCTTTACACATTACATTTTACAATAAGAGAAGTCCTTCCTGAATGGCCATTAAATTAAATATGTTCTCTTTTCTATATCATATTACCTAGAAAAGGGGAACTTTATAATCCATGAAAATTTAGGTGCTCACTTGACATGGTTATATAATCTTTATTTATACTGATTTGGCTATTTTTCCCACTTATATAAAGAGAATAAAAAACAAAATAATATCTGTGCTTGAGTATGTATAGTATAATATTACTAAACAAATCAGAATACATGTATCTCTATATATATCATAGTAGTTTGTCACTTTTTCTTCATCGTAAAGTAAAAAAAGACATTTTAGTAAAAAATCACTATGGTAGTTAAGAAATCAAGAGTGTGTAAAAGTAATGTCTTCATGTTTTGGAAACTTTTGGGAAGTAAATCTTCTGAGCTGAATATGGAATTCTAAGTGTAATGATTGAGAAAGTATTAAATAAAGTTGTATATTTATTTTAAAAACTTATTGAAAAGAAAGAAACCCTTATTAGATTTTACAGATTTTAGCAAAAGAGTACATTTCAGGGAGTTATCAGAGACTTACCCTATCATGAAAAGATACTTATTGTATTAGACTATTTATATTTGTCCCTGTTACCAATGGTAAACTTTAAAAAGAAGTTGGCCTGTCAAACATAAAATTCAGGTACTATTACTAAAAAAATTTGACCATTTAGTAACAGGTAAGGATCAAATATTACTTGTTACATAAATTATGTTTGATTTGTAGAATTTTGGGAAACATTCATTACAAAATCTGATACTTACCTGGTTTCAGTTTCAAATAAATCTAAAACTCAGACAGGTTCAACAAAAGTTTTGCCAAAGTTCATGAACTTTCATTAAACCTGGGTTGATTTTCTTTTGGAATTGAACCATTCAATAATTTTTACCATGTTTGGACTAGATTTCTTTACAAATGAAAACTTGCAGGTGAAACCCAAAGGAGGTTAAAATGAAAACATTCCTGTGCTTATTTTTCGTAAATGTAATCTGTAAAATTTTTCTTCACACTTTTTAAAAAGTTTAACCAATTTTGGCAGGCAAAAAAAAAAGTTTGATATTCTATCATTTTTCATAGAAAACTCATAGAAATTAATACTACCTGTGATTATTATTTTTTGTGAAAAACAATTATCAGTGCATTTAGATAGCAACAATACCAATACTCATCCAGTTATTGCTTTAAAGGTTTTATCTGAGTTGATACTTGTTTCAAAATAAATAAATGAAAAGGGCTTGAGATGTACTCAACAGTAGAGCCCCTGTCTAGCATGAGGCCGAGTTTATTCTCTAAGATCTCTCTCTCTGTGTCTCTCTCTCTGTCTCTCTCTGTCTCTCTCTCACACACACATACACACACACACACACATACACACACACACACACACACACACACACACACACATATGATCTTTGAAGCTGTGCCTGATGACAGACACCTATAATTCCAGCTGCTCTTTAGGCTGAGGTAGGAGGATCCTCTGAGCCCAGGAGTTCAAGACCATCCCGAGCAACAGAGTGAGACACTGTTTCAGAAAACAAAAATTGCTGTGATTTGGACTAAATCATTTTGAGGCCATCCTTCATAGACAGAAGGTGCACAAGAATGTATAATGTTCTGTTTTTAGAATTCTGGCCTGTTTTCATTTACTGACCGATTCATCAGAACAAACCAAAGCTTTTAAATATATCAGATGCAGATTTAGATGACATTACAATTTTATTCCAAATAAAATTATTGGATGTTTTGTACAGGACATACGTAATTCAAAATCAAGAAGTCAAGAACAAGTTTTCACTACATTAATTCAGCTGACTCTTGCAAATACCTCAGGCTTGAGTTTTAAAATTTGAACATTATTATGTTAGTAGGTATGTTACTGGAACCTACACTAGTGTGGTGAAGAGCTAGACAAAGGAAATACATTAAATGATGAATAAACCATCCTTTATTGGAACAGCCATCCAGATTCATAGCTGCTTAAACATGAGCTCGGTAACATTTATAATAACAAAATCGCAGCTATTTACTCAGAAAATAAAACCTGCCATGTGGCAGGATAGCTCTCTAACACAGATTCACGTTAGTCTCCTATTTATTGCATGTGTATTCCCATTTATTATGGTTTCCTGGCTCCTTTGCAGTTCAACCCTGACAACTATAAATCAACAGAAGAGATGAGATACAGTGGTAAATCAAAGTGAGGAACCATTACTTAAATAAGTAGAAAACATGCTTGGTACTGTGGTTATAAACAACTTGTATAGCCTGTAACAAGAAAATAGAACAGCCTCTGATTATGCCAAGAGAACTAATGCATTTTCAGTGTTATGAGATCATTTTTTGCCACAAATACATAGAAGAGTAATTAATGTATAGAAAATAACAATTGCATTGTGCCTATTAGAAAGTAGGGTTTTAAAACAAAATTCCTTAATCTTTAAAGCTATTTCTCAAGCATTTACTTAATCAGTTCCTGCTTTGGGTAGACACTTCATCTTCTATTGGTCAGATCTTTCATGATAGCCTTGGGTTCCTTTTCGAATCCTGTCCTTGGCCGGAACACACATCAGAGCTAAAACATTCTGTTCTTGACAGCGATTCTATTGCTTAGCCTCAGCTCTAAAGGATTTGTACTAAATGTGACACTGCTGTGCACTGTGAAATTTCTCTTAGTTTAAACAACACTTGGAGCATATCCTGTATGTAACGCACTGAAGACAAATGGTAGTCAGTCATCTCTTTTGAAGCCTGCAAGTCTGTCCGTCTTCAGTTTAATCACAGTGTCTGCACTTCCTTTATTTTTCCACAAGAAAAATACTGCTGGCTCAGTAAAGCTAGAGGATGTGCTAGGTGCTTTATTTCTCGTTGAAATGTGTTGAATCTCTAATAATGGTTAAAGCTGGAAAATTAGTTTTAAGTCCTCTCATAAAATGTCTTCCCTTTAACTGCTGAACTTTGAGTCTTGATCAACCTGCTGTCTTGTCCTATAATGAGCTTATGTATGTCCTCCAGGATTTTCCACACTATTTGACATGCATCTCTACATTTTACCTGAAAAATACTGCATAAGCTGCAATGAGATATGTGAATGGTGATCAGAACAAATGCTGTCTGTATAAACTGGACAAGTTCAGTTCATGGAACATGTTGAAGTGTCCACAAGGTCTTCATCAGAAAGTTACATTTCCTGAAATAATAATAATAATTATTATTATTATTATTATTATTATTTTATCTCTCAGCAACAGATCATGGTTTGTGTAAGCTAAGTAATTCTTTAGGGGGCTCATACTGAGATTACTTAGTGCATAGTATGGCTTGTGCTTGCTAAACTACAAAGAATTAATCCTACTAGATTTCACAAATAGCACCTGCTCAAGCCTGCTAGTGTTGTCTGTCTACATGGAATGTGTCAGAACAAATTCTGGCAGAACTGACAGACTGAATTCTCAAAAACTAAGGATGTTTGCTCTTTACAAAAACTGCTGTCTGTTTATCCAAAGTTTCTGTTAGAAAATTAACCCCATACTGGCCAATCTCAAACAAGTCTGCAATCATAGTATGATTTCATATATCGTAATATATATAACAAGTAGTATCGATTGGTCTAATTTAAGTATTTTAAAATATTATAGGCATTCAGAATCTTCCAAAGTATCTATAGATATTAAAAACAAAAGCATCATTAGATATCAAGAAATATTAGTCAACATCGATATAAGGTGTTTTGCAGGTTTAGTAGAGAATTGTTCCAATTCATGTGGCAGCTTTTCATAGATGCTACTGATCATCACCCTTGTGAGTATCATCCTCCTTGTTGCGTGACTTTACAGGTTGTGAATCCCAGATATAGAGTATTTTTCACATTATATGAATCTGAAAAACTTTATGGTTTCTCTTTGCCAATAGAGTGCTTTGTCAGTTTTATCCTTCAAGAAAGTTGCCTTATTTTTCCATTTTGTCTGTCTTTCCGTCTTTGTACGCCTTCGTTTCACTCTTACCCTGTCACTGACCCTATACAAGTTTGGGTTAGCCGGCTGAATGATGAAAAGTCACTTGGAGAAGTCTCAAAGCTTCCCTGCCAGAGACTTTATAAAAAGTCAACCTTCAAAACCTGCCAGCTCCTTCTCCACATTCACCTGAGCCTAGCCATAGCAGCCAAGCCAGGCTCCCATCAGCAAAATCACTATCTAACGGACTAGGGAGAAAGAGTAACTTGTTGCTTTAAGCAATTAAGTTTTTATATTAATTAAGTGTATTGGTACATTTCATATGTACATAATGATCATATTTATCACATGGAATCTGTATTTGTATAAAGTGATTAAGTTTTAAGATGAAATTCATTTGTGCATCAGAACATAAAAGCACTTGCTGGGTGATGATCAGGCTATTTAGTTGTAACAGTAGACTGATTTATAAGCTATTGTATTAGTCAGCGTGGCCGTCACCGTGAAATACCAGAGACAAAACTCATGAGAGAGCTCTCAGTTTTTCCCCCTCCTCATCCTAAGGAGCCACATAAACAAGTGAAGTCTAAGCAGGGCTATAAAGCTTGCCCACCTGTTGAAGGAGTGTCCTAAAACAAGACTAAAGAGCAAAGACTGAGAAAATGTATTTTTGTTCTTGTTTTTGCGTCGGAGATTTACAAACCTCTGTTAAAACAGCAGGCGACCACTGGCTAACAGAAAATGGACTTCAGTGGTCACACAAAAGAAAGGATACAGAACTCGCAAAAATAGCTCAGAAAAATTACAAAACAAACTAAAACCAACTCATAAGAATAAGCAACAATATATTGGGAAGAATGAGGAAAATGTGATTTCTGACTGTCATATTATATATTAAAATTTTTTAGTTTTGATAATAGTTTTGGGCATGCAAACAGAGAAGAAAGTATGGTCTATTTATAGAGAAAAAGAAATTAATGAGAACATATAATTCTTCTTTGGAAGAATACTAGATTTTGAGCTTCCTAGACAAAGACGTTAAATAGCTATTTTATATACAAAGAGCTAAATGAAACCATGGGTAAAGAATAAAAGGAAAACAGAAAAACAAATCTCACTAAATAGTAAATAATAATAGAATGAAAGAAATTATATTAAAAGAACCAAACAGACATTCTGGAGTCAGAAACAGAAGTTGCTTTTAAAAGAGCCTACTTGGGGCCTTTTAGAGTCCAAAAAAATGGAACAAATGTGTAATAGAAAATTACAGTAGAAGATTTGAACTGAAAGAAGGAACAACCAGGAAACCAAAAGATCATTAGTTGAGATTCTCCAGTTTGAGGAGCCAAAAGAGAAGGAGTAACAGAAAGGAATGGAACCTAAGAGATGTATGAGACACTGGCAAGCTGACTGACACGTGCTGGGGGTTCATCTAGTGCAGGAGGAGAAAACGCTGCAGGAAGAATATTTGAAAGACGATGCACAAAATGTCCCAAATTTGAGGAAAGACATGAATCTACACATTCAAGAAGCTCAAAGAACCATAGCTATAATAACTTTAAAGGAAGTTCACATTGAAACACATTATAATCAAATTATGAAAAGCCTTATTACCTGCATTATGCATATGAAATGTGAGTGCTTTAACCTACACTTGTTTTAAGAAGTCCTGCTTTTAATTATGGTCAAATTAGTGGACATGAACTCTCTCTCTCTCTCTCTCTCTCTGTCTCTCTCTGGCTGTACTGAGGATTGAACTAGAGTCTTCACACTGTCAGACTGAGCTATAACCCTAGGCCTTTTTGTTTTTTATTTTGAGATGCAGTCTTGATAATTCCCCAGGTTGTCTAAGATGGACTTCATCTCGAGATCCTCCTGCATTAACCTCCCAGAGCACTAGTATTACAGATGTGGGCCATCACACCCAGCTTCATTTTTTTAACTTTGCCTCTCATTAGAAAAGATGCTGGCACTTCTATGTGCTTGTAAAGAAGATGCTATAACTGACAATCAAGGAAAAGCCTATTGGCTTTGACTCAGTTGGTGCAAAGATGATTCAGGCAGTTGCACTCTGTGAAGAGATGTGCTCAGTCACCAAGTCAGTCAGGGATGATTCTCACTCCAGCCTTGGTGACAGAACTGGCCATAACAAACTCTGCTCAGGTGAGGACAAGAAATAGTACAGAAGGAAGCAAAGAAATGTCACCAGAGGAGTCTCATATTGACATAAAGGCTTCAGTACCAGAGAAAAACAGCGTTTCAGAGTCAGTTCTGCATTTTCAGGGTGTCACCAGAAGGCCTGGATTCTCTGAAAATGCAAATGTGAGAGCTACTCAAAAGGAAAACGTGAGGAAAACAAAGAAAATTTATAAAGGTAAAATTTTCAATATGAACAATTTTTTAACCTACCTTAAAGTATTAAGCATAAATGACACTGCAGGAACTAACGAGCAGGAAAACAAAAGAAATTCTCTTTGAGTTAACTGAAAAGTGACAAATGTTAACAACCAGATGGTTTCCAGAATATACTTAGGATAAGTCCTTACCCATTTGTGCTCTGATTACACCTCTTTCCTATGGGTAAGGTGATCTTGCCAAAAAAAACAAAGATGGGATTGTTTAGGGGAGAAGATCCCATCACAGAGCAGCGGGGCTTTAGGACAGTGTGACCCTTAGTCATTTTCCCTAGGTCTCTGCCTGTGTGCCTGGCTTTACGCTCTGCCCCTACGTCCAGGAAAGGATAAAGAAAATAGCAAATGATGCGATGTCTATTTACAGATCTCATTGTCATGGTGACAGGTGACTTGGAAGTTACAGAAGATGTTGTCAATGACAATGTTTATCCCCACCCCCAAATCCTCTGTTGTGTCAACAAGGTATATTATCAACACTTGTGCCTAAGCAGAATTCATGTCCTCACAATTACAATGAATGTTCTTTGCACATTGACTCAGATCTTTTGAAGGGTTAAACAGCTTTCTAATGCCAAAAATTCTGATTTTCTCAGTAGGACTTCAGTGAAAAGATTCTCAGAAATATAATCTGAGTAAGTTGACACTGCTGAACACAGTTTATCACATAAAATATGATGTGATCACAATTACTTGTAGCTGGAAGTATTTTTGTCATGGGTTTCAAAGGAGGATAATTTTAGGATGGGACTTTTGATTAAGAAAAGACTAAGCAATAAGCACATGTGACAGGATTCTTTAAAATTATTTTAAAACAGCTTCAGTAACAACAAAAAGCCAGTTGTTTTTAAACAGTAGCTCAAGTGCTAAGAGCATGAAGAATTGTAAGCCAAGACATCGAATCAACAACTTAAAACGTTAAAAAAAAAAAACTTACTGAGATCTCCACAACTTGAAAAAGTATTGACTTGGCTTTCTCTAAGTGTTATCTTGACCTAAAGCACATCCTGTGACTCATGTTCCAATTACTGTTATGTTCTTTCTGATCCAAATTGCTGGGAGGAAGGGAAGTACTGCTCTAGACTCTTAAAGTGATTAAGTAACCTAGTGCACACGGTCTTGTAAAAGCTGCACCTTGAGAAAGATGTGCTGTTTCTCATTTCTTTGTTCTTGTTTCACTTTTATGAGCCCTTCTTGGAAGGAAGGGACATTTTGTCTCTACTTGAAAAAAAATCTAAGTAACAATACCAGCATTTTGAATTTCCTAACATACTCTAAATCTGGCTTTTTTAATGCAATGATTCTGGGTCCTTAGTCAGAACTTTCTATATTAACTTCTCTTTACAGGTAACAGTAACTGTTAAGTCTCTTCTTTGCAAGAAATTCAGTATCAGTGAATTTAGCAACAATTTTCTAAGATCCTCATGCAGACCAACCAGTAGGAAGAAAACAGTTCGAGGGCTTGTGTGAAATGTGGAGGAGCACATGGTAGCAAAACCACATCAACTTCAAAATGCCCTTTGTGAAATAGGATGGAAAATGCTGCGAGCTGAAATGTCAAAGAAATGTTTGCCAGTCATTATCAATTTAAATGGCTCTTCTTATAGCCACCTAATTGACAGATTACAGATTCCTTTTTAAAAGTCTGAGATAAGATGACCTCAGAAAACGACAATAACACAACAACAAAGAAAGAATTTTATTTATTTATTAAATAAAACATTTTCACATAGTTCTTAAAGGAGAACTGTACACTTCCTCAACTTTCACAAGTTTGATTTGCATGCAGCTGTTCAGTAAAATGACCTTCATATGGCTCATTATAAACTTTAATTCTTTACACTAGGTCTCTTCTAGAATGGTATCTTGTACTTAGATATGCTGAAGTATCATTTTCACAATAATATATTTCATCCTTTTTAAAGAAATTGTTCTGTTACTAGAAAATATATACATTAAATATTATCTTAAATATTGTTCCACACTCCTATTCAGTTCTTTTTAACTGATTTCATTAACCATTAAGTGACTGTCTGGCATTAATTATTTTATCAAGCAGCAGTTATCTGGGTTAGCACTGATAAGATAATCTCAGAACAGAAAAGTATTTATTCAGGAGGACGAGGTTAACCACCCACCCACCAAGGCCTAAGGATGAAAATAGCGGATCCTCTCATACCACGGATTTTCATACCAGTCGTTTTTACATTTTATTTTGAAACAGGATTTGCTTAGTGACCCAGAATGGCCTCAAAATTATGATCCTTCTGCCTCAGTCTATTGAGGAGCTGGAGTACAGGTGTGTGATACTCCCAAAGCAGAGTTCATATTTTATTATTTTTGGTGGTGATGATTTACTTAAGTTTGTAAAAATTGAGGAATCAGGAGAGTAACAAAACAGAAAGAGAGAGAGAGAGAGAGTGAGAGAGAGAGAGAGAGAGAGAGAGAGAGAGAGAGATTATTCTTGTCTGTTTTTATAAACTCACATATCTAACTCAATATAGAGGCAGATTCTAAAGTTGCTGTTGTATTTGCACACCATTTCTCTAAGGAAGAAATAGTAATGAATGAAAGGATAGCTGCTGCTGCACTCATAAAAGATGCCAGGTTTATTTTAAACATACAAATATAAGTAACCCCAACACTGAAATTAACCTTACACATATCTCTAGCCCTAGCCCTACAAAAACCCTAACCATAAGCCTAAAGCTACCCAGAGTCTTAGCCCTATCCTAGTCCTAACCCTACCTCTAGCCCTAGCCCTAGCCCTAGCCTTATGCTAGACCAAAACTTAGGCCCAGACATAGAACTAGCACTAACTCCTAATTCTAACCCTAAACCTAACATTAACCCAAACTTGACCCTGAATCCTAAACCTAATAGGAACCCTAGTGTGAGCCTCAACCCTAGGCCTAGACCTAGCTCAGCCCTGCATCTATCCTACCACTAACCCTAACTAATGTTAATGCTAACTCTAACCTGGCCCAAACCTTAAAATTAACCCTAACCACAAACCCCAAGCATAACCCAAAAACAACCTAAACAAAACTTAAACCTAACAGTAAACTGAAACCTGTCCATAGCCTCACCCATAATCCTAGCCCCAAACCTAAAAGTAATTCAAACCCTAATTGCTACCCTAGCATAATTCAAAATGAAGGATAAGTCTAACCTTAATAAACTGAGCCATAGCCTCAGCCATAGCCCTAGCCCTGGCCATAATATTAACAATAACCTAACCTTAATTTCAACCTTAACTCTAACACTAAACCCTAAATCTAAACCTAATTCCAGCCACAATTGATTTTTTTTTAATTTTTATTTTCTTGGTACCAGGAATTGAACTCAGGACCTTGTGCTTAACAGGCAGGTGTTTGTGCCACTATGCTATATGCCCAGCCCTCCAGCTACAATTGTAATGCTAAGCATAACACCAAATCCTAAACCTAACCCTACCTGTACATATAGACTTAACTGTAACCCTAAGACAACAATATCTTAACCATAATCCTAACAACAACTCTATTCCTAGACCTAGGCATCAACTTACCTTAATCCAAACCAACCCTAAATGTAACTACAGCTCTTCCCAAATCACTAAAGTTAGCCCTAGCTGTAGCAATAACATTAAACTTAATGATAACCCTAACTCTAATCACATCCCTAACCCCAAACCTAATCCAAGCCCTAGCTTTAGCACTAAACCTAACCCTAACCTACCCCTACCCCTACCCTACCTCTAACCCTAAGGGTGACCATAGCCCTGAACCTACCACTGGCCCTAACACTAACCCTAACCTTACCACTAAACCTACTCCTAGCTCTAATCCTTTCCTTAAGCCTAGACCAAGCCCAACCCCTAACAATAACGTCAACCTAACCCTAACCCTTACAATCCTAACCCTAATCTTATCCATAGGACTCACTTCACACATAGCCCTACACCTACACCTAACACTACTCTTACACTAAACCTAATGCTAACCCTAAACCTAGCCCTGATGCTAGCACTAACATTAACTCTAGACCCAACCCAGACCCTAAAACTCTAACCCTAACCCTAACCCTAACAGCAGTACTAAAACTAAACCTAGCCTAGGCATAACCTTAACCATAACACTAGAACTGGATGTAGATTTAGCCTAGACCTACCCTAACCCTAAACCTAGCCCTACACTGGACCTGACCTTAGCACTCTAGCCCCCAAACTAAGCCTAAACCTAAAAATTAACCCAAAACCTAACCATAATAATATTAACCCACATCCTATCTCTAAATTTAATGTCTAATGTAAACCCTAAACGTATCCTTATTCTTAGCCCTACTCTAACTTTAACCCTACCCAATGCTAACCCTAATCCTAAACCAAGACCTAGACCTAACCCGAACTGTACCCCAATACTAACCTTAAGCCTAAGCCTAACCTGAGCCCTAACAATAATCCTAACTGAAACCTTAGCCATAAATCTAATGCCTAAGCCTAATCCTAAGTCTAACCACAAATACAGACAGGGACCTATCCCTATCCCTAAATCTACCATAATGTTAAACCTTAAACCTAGCTTGAACTCTAGCTCTAACAGCAATCCTAAACCTAACCCCAAATCCTAGCCATAACCTAACCCTAACCGTGAATGAACCCTAACTATAACCCTAACACAAGCCTAAACCTAGCCCTAGCTCCAGGCCTCACCTCCAACATAGCATCAGCCCTAAATCTAATCTTAATTCTAACCTTAACCCTACCCTAAGCCTAACCTCTAAACCTAGTTCTAACCTTCACCTAATGCTAATTCAAACCTAAATCTAACCCTAACACCTATCCTAAACCTAATCTTACCCTAAATTCAGCCCTTGACCTAGCCCTAGCTTAACTCTAACCCCAAATTTAACCCTAAAACCTACCTAAACACCTAAGCCCAACTTCAGTCCCAACTCTAAGCCTAACCCCAAGTCCTAACCTTAGCCTAGACCTAACCCTAACCATCATCCCAACACACCCCTGACAGTAACACTAATGCTAACACTACATTAACAATATGCTATCTCTAGATCTAACCCTAACCCTAACCCTAACCCTAACCAGCACTCTAGCCCTAACTCTAACAGGAACCTGAGCCCTATCTTCTCAAGGGCTAAGAATTCTCTGAATATGCACGTTTAGCACAGACCTGGAGGTGCTTTCTTGTCTTTGGAGTGAGCAGGACATAGGGCGGGGAGCATTGAGAGTAGGGACCTCAAACAAGGACCAAATGAGTTCACAGAATTGTGAGTGTGGGGCTGCCTATCAGCTGTAAGCAGGGTCACTGTTTTTAGGCACCAATGTGGAAAAAGATAGTTCTAATAGCTTCCATTTCAAGAGTATAAGACTGATGGTATGTGTGTGTAGGGGGGTGTATGTGGTACTGAAGACTGAACCCTCCGTCTTCTCACTGAGTGCCTTCCTCAGCTCTTTTTCTGCTTTTTATTTTGATACAAAATTTTGCTAAGTTACTGAATTGCCCAGCTTGAGCTCAACCTTGCACTCCTTCTGCTTCAGCCTTCCATAGCCCTGAGATTACTGGCTTTCCCATCATACCCTGTATGAGGAGCATTTAGTTATACATTGCCAGTACATAATCAAACTTATGTCCCACACAAATACCAGGTGTTTGTTATAGAAGACTTCTGGGATGAACTACTGGCAAACGGATACTGAGTTCGCTGGGACTTTGAATTAACTATTTAAACAAGACTCAGGAACTTCAAGTACAGCTCTTAAGATTTAAGTAGGCCACCAGCCAGGTGTTGCAACTCAGGAAAAGAGTAAGCACTCTTTCCTTCCGCTTTTTGTTTGGTTTTTTCTTTTTCTTGTTACACCTTTAAATCATCCCATGCCGCAGCTTGTTAAAGGCTGGAGGCTTGTTGGTAGGTGCAATACGAGTTGAAAGACAAATGGGAAGCCTGTCCAAAAAGATACTCTGAACAGACAATCCTCTTCATTAACTGGCAGTTCGCATTTTTCTTAGTACTCCATTGGCTATGAAACTGAGTACATTTATTTTTAATTGATTATTTCTTGCTAATAATTATGTTCATCTTAGAGAAAGCATATTGTACTTTAAAATGATTAATGGTAATTAGTAATGGCTCAAAAACCTGTAGTTCTTTTGGATCAAAATATATTTTCTAACATTAGCAATAATAATAACAGAGTGAATCAAGCTCTCAATTCTTTTTTAAGTTTTATTTTAAAGGGAAAAAACAAAAACAAAGGAAAAAGCAAAACAATAAACATGATACAGAATTTTAAAACAAGGTGATAAGAAATTAATAATGATTGTTATATTACATATTGTTGTCTTCAAGGTAGGTGCTCAGATTACCAGATACAGGTATACAAAATTGATCAATTAAGCATTAACTGTTCCTTTCAATAAACCAATAGAAATTAGTAGTGCAATTATCTTAGCTATTTTTTGTGTATTTATATATAATTTTTGCTTTCCTTCTCTTTCCTTTCCCCTACCCCAGTTCCTTGCTTTTAAAAAAGGACAAACATACCAATGAACCCTTAACTTTTTTAAATTCAGTACTGAGCATGGAACCCAGTGGCACCCTACCACTGAACTATGCCCATAACTCATTTTTATATATTACTTTGACACAGGGTTTTACTAAGGACTTGTGATCCTTCTGCCTCAGCCCCCTGAGCAGCTGGGATTACAAGGTGTCTGCCACTGTGGCTGGCATAAGTGCTTTATTTTTATTAATTAATTGAATCCTCCCTTATCATACCTTTAATGGGTAAGTACGTATGTTATACCTTGTTTACAGGTGAGGAAATGGAAGAGTAGAGAAGTAATTTTCCCAAGTGCACTCAGCTAGTAAGTAGTAAAATCCCACATAAAATTCATAACTTGAGTTTTCTATTCTAATAATATCTCCATTTTGAAGCTAACATACCAGTGAGACATAGAGAAGTTAACTAACTTGCTCACAGTTGAATCAGACAATGTAGCCTGAGTCTGCTTCTTTACCCACTATGCTTGGTAATTCTCCAAAGCAACAAGGAACAGTGGCCTCCATCAAACTCAGAACATTTCACAGCAGCAGCTATTACTACTTCCATTCACATTTTTTGTATATCAACAGCTGCATCTTCATTTTCTGTATCTAACAAAGTCAATCAATAGATATCTAATTAAGTTATACACATGATATGACATTATCAAGATAATTTCTGTATTAACATATACTCCAAAGCCACAGTAAGCAAAAAGGAACATGGAGATGGTACTTGCATAAAAACAGATGTTTAAGTCAATGTAATAGAGTAGAGCATGTAGAGATAAATCCAGACGTTACAGTCATCTGATTTTTGACAAAGAGGCTAAAATCACAGTTTAGAGAAAAGATAGTCTCTTTATCAAATGGTGCTGGAAAAACAGAACATCCATATGTAGACAGTTCAAACAAGATGCCTATCTCTTACTGTGTATTAAAACAAATTCAAATCAATCAAAAACTTAAGACGTAAAAGACCTAAAAGTTTGGAAGTGCTAGAAGAAAACGTTAGTAAAACACTTGAAGTCATAGGGAAAGGCAAAGACTTCCTGAATGTGACTCCAATAACCCAGGAAATAATACCAGAAACAAAAAAATGGGACCCAGTCAAACTAAAAATCTGCACAGCAAAGGGAACAATTAACAGAGTGAAGAGACAGTCCACAGAATTGGAGAAAATCTGTGCATGCTACTCTTCGGACAGAGAATTAGTATCTAGAATATATAAACAATTCAAATACTTAATACCAAAGCATCAAATAGCAAATCAATAAATGAGTAAATAAATTGCATAGACAGAGACACTTCTCAAAAGAAGAAGTTCAAATGCAAAATACCTTTATGAAAAAAGTCAACATCTTTAGCTATCAGAGAACTTAATGAGGTTCTATGACATTTCAGTCAGAATGGCTATCATCAAGAACCTAATAAGAAAACCCAGGCCTACTGGTGCACTCCTGTAATCTCAGCACTAGAAACTGAGGCAGGAGGACCTCTGGGTTTGAGGTCAGACTGGACTACAAAGTGAGTTCAAGGCCAGCCTGAACTTCATGATGAAGCCCTGACTCAAAAAAGAAAGAAAAAAAAAAGAAATCTAATAAAACAAATAAAGTAAAATAAAATAAAAGCTGACGTATATGTGGAAAAAG
Source organism: Dinomys branickii (assembly GCA_004027595.1). Classification (NCBI taxonomy): domain Eukaryota; kingdom Metazoa; phylum Chordata; class Mammalia; order Rodentia; family Dinomyidae; genus Dinomys; species Dinomys branickii. Next base: position 100,348 of record PVLD010002694.1, on the reverse strand, counting down.
AAACACTGCTAGAGGAAATGTAAGCTGGTGCAGCCACTATGTAAATCAGCATGGAGATTCCTCATAAAACTACAGCGTAGAACTATGGTCAGATCTTGGTACTTGACTACTTGGAAACTTATCATATTTGGTACTCAGTGCATTTTGATGTGAACGTGTTGTGGGTTTTAAAACCTTTATTAGCGCATGTTTGCAGTTTATGTGATTAGACCCATCATGGAGAGTTGGGACATGTGCATAACACATGTTAACTTTCCCACCACACTGCCTACTTGGTATGCAACATGCAAATTAGTGCTGTGAGGTGTTGTCTTGTGCCTTTTCTTGATAAAACAATTTGGTGGGCACTTACCATTTTTGGTCCTCTCCATGTCTCCTGAAACCAATTAATGATGAGTACTGAGTGTGAAGCTACGACGTGGCCAAGCTGTACCACTCAGGGAAATCCCTGGAGGAACTGAGGTCAGCATGCCATGTACAGGAACACATGCACATCCGTTTTTATTTGGTGGCAATTCACAATAGGCAAGATATGGAACCAGCCTAGTTTCCTCTCAACAGAAAATCTGATGAAGGAAATGTAGGATATACACAACAGAGAACTATTCAGCCACAGAGAAGAATGGAATCGTGTCCTTTGCAGGAAAATGGACAAAACTGAGACCATCACGTTAAGCAAAATAATCCTGACTCAGAAAGTTAAACGTCACATTTTCTCTCATATGTGGAATCTTAAAAAGAATTAGCTAGAGACTAAAAAGTGGAGAGGCAAATGTAACGTAGAAGATTATTGGCGACAAGGAAAGGGGTTGGGGGAGGATGAGGGAGAGGATTGGGGAGGGGGAGGGAGAGGGAAGGAGCTAATGGGGAGAGATTATCAGAGTATGTTAATTACAGGTACAAATACCCCATAATGAAGCCTATCGTTTTGTATGACTAGTATGACCCACAAAATTTTAAGGAAGAACCTGCATTTAGAAAAAGAAGGACTAAAATGCTACCACAGTGAATTACCTAAAATTCAGATCAAGAATAGTTACTGAATGGCTGCACTAGATCCGTTTTAATAACCTTTTGCCAGTCAATGGTTCTCCTCCTTCTTGTTGTGCCTGGATTTTGTATTTCTTCAGGCAGAAAGTCCTCAGGAATTCCATTGCCATTGTGAAATTTGGCTCAACAACAGATTTTTTAAAATTAGCAGCATGTATCACAGGATATCAAGACTAAATGATTTGGTCAGAAGGACTTCCTTCTCCTGTGAGCTGTTTTGCTTTCCTAAAGAACACTTCTTCACTTCCTTTCGGAGGGTCACTTTAAAAGCAGAAATTCGAAGATATCACAAGGTTCATTATAGGCTCTCTTCTTAACAAATCACATTAGACTATAAGCAGCCAGAAAGGTTTTGTAAAGCCAGTTTTAGAGACTCAAAACCTTAAGATGGTTTAGATGAGGGTTGAATAAGAGGCCAAATGTTCTGAACCAGAATTCCAAGCCCATTAGTAATGATATTATTTAGCACTTCGGTAATTCTTTGCAGGCAGTAACCATTAATCACTAGTATCCTGCTGTGTAACAGGCAATTTTTAAGATGATCAGTTTATAGAAGCAAATATCAAAGTTGAGAGTTGAAGGGTTCAAGCAGGGTTAAGCCCAGAGTTACTGCGAGAGCCAGAATTTTGCATGTAGTTTTTCTCACTCTGTCCCTATCATATTCCTCAGGACGTTATCTATTTCTTTGTGCCAAGATCTTTTTTTCCTGTAAGTATTTGAATATACAAAGTCAGTCAAACTCTGCTTGCAATTCTCAGGTTGTTTATAGAAGGAAGTGTGGAGAGGAGCAAGAAGACGTAGGTTGAATTCCTTATGCAAACACATAGTGTCTGTGGAATCCTGAGCAAATTCCTGACTATTCTTGAGCCTCCATGTTCTTATCTGCACAACAGACTAGTATTCAACTCATGGAGATTTTGAGAATTGAATAAATGTATCTTTTGAGTGCCAACTACATGCAAATGTTCAAATTATCAGCAATTTGTTTATATTAATTCTGATTTTATAGATTTATGTTTTTATTCAACAGATATTTTATTGGATCCGTGCAGTGTATATTGCCTCATAGAATAAGAAGTAAAACAAACTTTCTGGTTTTATTTTATTTATTTATTTATTTATTTATTTTTTGGCGGTACTGGGGATCGAACTCAGGACCCTGCGCTTGCTAGGCAGGCGCTTATTCCACTGAGCTATATCCCCAGCCCTATTTTATTTTTTTAAATGAGCAGAAAATTAGCCAATAGTAAATGTATTTGTAATGTATAGATTCAAAGTATGATAAATTGTGTGAAAAACACCATGAGGAAGAATAAAGACCAAGTAGAGATAAACTGAAGTCATTTGGATTGAGTATTATTTTATAAAGGACGATCAATAAAGTGTCCATATAAACCTGTTTGAGGAAAATAAAGAGAAAACTTGAGGGGCAACCTGCTGACACTGGGGATAGGAGGATTTCTTGGTAGAGGGAACAACAACGCAAAAGTTCTGGGATTTCTTAGCTTTTCTGAAATCGGCAAACCCTGGTACCTGGAATGGTATTAGCAAAAAACCCCAGTAAAGGACAGAGGGAAAGTAGACAACAGATCGCTAGGAATTTTGAAGGTCAGAGTACGGATTTTGGATTTTACACTGAAGTCATCTAAAAGACTTTCACATGGGTTAAGCAAAAGAGTGAAATGATTCGATCTATATTTCTAAATGCTCAGTTTGGCTGAAAATACCATATAGGGGAAGACAAAAGCAGGGAAACAGTGTAAGAAGCTACTGCAATTAAAAATTGATGGTGGAAAATGTGGGCTGGAGGTGTCAGGTTTAAGATATATTTTGACATGTTTACAATATACTAAAAATTCAGTTGATAAGGCTAGAACTGAAGTTAAAATTTGAGGTGTTAGGGTGCTGATATATTAAAAATCATGGGTTTGGATTTGATTGCCTAGAAAGGCAGAGAGAAAAAAGAAAATTTTATGGCAAAGCCATGGTATATCGCAGTTTTTCTGCACATAAAATGACCTGGCCAAGGAGATTGAGAAGGAAGGAAGGAAGGAAGGAAGGAAGGAAGGAAGGAAGGAAGGAAGAAAAGAAAGAAAGCAGGGAGGGAGGAAAGGAGGGAGGAAGGGAGAAAAAGATGGGTATGCAAGGATAGCTAGCATAATTGTACTGCTGATGTCTAATGGTTTATTGAAAGGAACAGTTAATGCTTAAATTTTTCTTTTTTGTATGATAAGTTTTGTTCAGATTATGGCTGGTAATCTGAACAACTAATCTGAAGACAACAATATGCAATATAACAACCATTGTTGAATCCCTACTATCCTGATTAAACTCTGTATCATTTTTAATGTTTTTATTATTTGTATTTTATTTAATTATTTGATCACTCTTGCATTCTTACATCTGGTAATCTGAGCAACTTCATTCAAGATAACAGTGTGTAATATAATAACCATTGCTGACTTCCTATCACCTTATTTTGAAATTCGGTATTTTTGTGTATGTGTTGTTCTAGTTTTGTCTTGGTTGTTGTTCTTTTCTCTTTAAAATAAAAAAGATGCACAATCTACCCTATAAAGGATAGATGAAGTAATATTTGGGGAAAGAAATAATGATTAATTCAAGCTGTTAGGGTGATGATATATTAAAAATGTTGAATACTTTTGAGCAGTGGGGAAAGATGAGTGATATTTGACTATGCGGTTAGCCAAGTTGGTAACCTTAAAAATTTCAGCATGTGCCCAAGTGATCTTAAAAGAAGTGGTGTTTGTTTAAAAAATTATTTACTTATAAGTTTACAGGTCAAAAATTGAGATGTGTTTGGGCTCCACAGTTTCCTGGCTCACTTGAATGCTCGGTGGCCTGCTGACTACTGGCTGGGCAGCTAGAGTAGGGAGCTACGTGAAAAAATGAGGAGCTCTGTTAGAGATGTGCTCATTAAAGTCTGCCTGTCTCTTTTCTGAGCTATGACATTAGCCTTCGTGCCATCTCCAATCCATTCTCTGTTCTTCAGAATTACTTTTCCAGGGCAAAAATCTAACAATGTTTCTATGGTTTAAAAATTCCAGTATCTTTCTTTTTCAAAGCTATTTATACAAAGCCTTAATTTGTTTTCTAAAGTGCTGCTCTGTGGAATTCAGCCACATTGGTTTATTTTAATTTCTTATGCTTTCTCCATTTCAGAGCCTGTCGGTTGTACATCACTGAGAGTGTTTTATAGAGTCCCAATTTTGAGATTGTTGTGTGATCATGAAATTAGTGAGGATCTCCTGTGACTGACCACAGTCTCCATGGGGATGAGACTAGAGCATGACCACTCTGCTCAGCATAACTTTAGTCCTAATGGCACAGGCTACTATGGTACATTATGGCACTCTAGTAGTATTCATTTGACTGAAGAAACTTAACCCAACTTTCATGGCATTTTTTTAAATCTAAGAATTACTTTTAGGATCCAGTGGATGTTTCTTTGATGGGACTATCAGATGTGGACTCTAATATCTATTACGATTTAACATTCTAATTACTCTGGCAAAATTAAAATGCCTTAGGGAATAACAGAAATGTCCAGTCCTTCCTTCTTTAAAATTATAAGGTAGAACCATAGAAAACGATTCCAAAAAGTCATCATGAATGCTCATTTTTCACTCACTCACTGATAATGTTCCTAACATACTGACCTCCACACAGTAGCAGTGGTTGTTTCTGGCCAGAAAATAAGGTAAGAAAACACATTCTTTTCCAGTGTGGCTTTCTCAGAACACTGCTGTCGCTTTTCGAATTCAAACGTCAACTGAGGTTCTCCTCTATCATATTTTTTCACTGATTAATCTTTCCAATTAGCAGAAAGGAAATGTGAAGTGTGTAAACAGACATCCTTGTCAATATCATTCAATTTTTTTAAGTGCAAAATATCAAGGATAAAATATCATGATCTTCGTGTTAAGGAACGAGCATTTTACCAGAAAGGTTAAACCAAATCAAGTTATGAAAGAAATGCAGTTAGTCAGCTTTCTGTCATTGTGACAGAATTCCTGACGTAATGAACTTAAGAGGAGGAACAATTTAATGAGGCTCATGGTTTTGGAGGTTTCTGTACATAGGGGCTTTGAGGTTGAAGCAGTATGGGCACCATGGTAGGAGCACAAGTTGAAGGAGTCCTGTTCACAGAGTGGCTGAGAAGCAAAATGACAGAGGGAAAGGAGGGTTCCAGTGTCCTCTTCAGGGCACAGCCCATGACTTTCACTAGGCCTCACCTCCTAAAGATTCCATGGCCTCTCAATAGTACCAGATTTAGGACTAAGCCTTCCTTTAGGGGACATTTAAGATGCGTAAATCTAAACAATATCCAATACTGTGTAGCCAGCCTTGGCTGGGCTGTGGGTATACACCTCCACTCCCCCCAGTAAGCACTCAAGACAGAATTGGCTGGAAAGTCAATATATTGAACTGTGCTAAAGAAGAAACAGAATCAAAGTGGTTTTTCAGAGCTAATCATGCACTTTAAAAGACAAAGCTTGTTTATTCTTCAGAAAATATCTGACTTATCTAGGTTTAATCTTTTTTTAGTAATAAATATCATATATGGTGGGGGCTGGGTGCTCAAATGATGACAAACACCTTAGAGAACATTCAAGAGAAACCACAAGCTTTAGATCATATAGAGGCAGAGGTATTTTGTAGTGAATACTCTACAAAAGAACTTGTTAATCACCTTTTATATTATTCTGTGATTTCTATAGCAACTGCACAGTGACTCATATAGCAAATCAAGCTCTAATGAAGAGAACAATCAACTTGCTATGCCAGGTGATTATAAACCTCAAACTTCTTTTATGTAGAATTAAAGCCAGCAATAGTATCTAACTACTTTCTGTGGACAATTTAATAAGCATTTCATATTATTTCCTGTAGTCCCCCACAACATCCATTGTTATCTGCATTAAATGGGTCAGGTAGAGCTAAGAGAGTATAAGTTGTTTGTCCAATATCATGCTGTAAGTAAATGTTAAAGTTTGGCTTCCACATCTGTCTAACTCTCCAATGTTTAATTTTTCCAGCATTTCATATTAATAAAGTCACTCCAAAAAGAAGTTGTTTCTGATTATCTTAGTTTAAATGTTAGATATTTCAGGTCACAATGGAGCAAGATATTTTTCACAATAAGATCCAAGTAATATGGGAACTGGAGGTCTTTGGTGGGCATGCCCTTTGTGTCTATCACTGTGTTGCCTCATCACTAAAGCAATGGCGTGTGGGATACACTGTGCCTGGTTGTGTATCCTGACAACATAACGAGATCAGGTGAACATAAAAAGTAAAGTTCACGGAGCCCTCTGGTTGCTAAGCTCATTATTCTGTCTGGGACCCTGCTTCAGGTCAGAAGAGAAGACAGTTTACCTAACTGCTCTGCTTTTGTGGGGTATTTTTTGCAGTGTTTCTCATTTTTGCTGCAGAAAAGAATCCCTTCTGAAGTTGCATAGGGCCCAACCACATGTGCCAACAGCAATATAAATAGAACCTGTTATTTGCATTTCAGTACCTGCAAGAGCATGGAATGTTGCTTCTGGATAAATCTCCATGCTTCTAGGGACCCTCTGAAATAGGAAAGAGTTCCTGGACAGGTCATGGAAAGGGAATAAGGAAGTTAGCAAAGGATAAAGAATTTTCAGTATCTGAAGTCATTATGAATGTGTTTAATCATATTTTTGGAAGACAAAGCTGTGGACCCTGATGATGCAGTTTATGAAATTCTGTTATGATTTAAATGGTTTGTAGTGAAAATCACTAGGATTACTGTAAAACTCACTTTACATACCTGAATTCGTTCCAAAGGACTATTTGAAATTAAAATTTAAGATAATTAATGATTTGGAGGAAATGTATTTTATATCAAATCATGTTGAAGGGAGAAAATGTTAATAAAAAAAAGAAAGAATGTCCTCTGAACAAAACTATTTTATGACTAAATGTATTAGAAGTCTTTCTCATTTTAAGATGTCTTTTGATTGTCAAAAGGTAAACATAAATTCACACAAAATATGAAATTTGATTTGCAATTTTATTCTAAGCATTTATATATTTTTAGAAACTACTAGAATGGCTAGAATGGCTTATTGCTTCAACTAAGTCTTTGCTTATTTGTTTTGATGCTTATAGTTATTGATATACTTTGTTAGATGGGAAGTGAAGGGTTGGTGGACCAAATGTAAGAATGCAAACCATGAATTAATGGCTTCTTCAATATATATTCATGTTTTCATCCCATCAAATGGCCAAATTTTGATGTTCTAGTGTTAGGCACTTAAAGCTCTTTTGAGGAGAAAATTATTTCTTTGAGTGACTCATTCCTTGAATGCTCTCACCAGCCTTGGCTTGCCATAGTGGAAAAAATTAGGATCACAACCTTCGTAAGGATGGCTACAGGTAACTTATTTTCCCTTAGTAGAAGTCTTTAACCTGTGTGAGTTTTATTTTATTTATTTTATTACTTTATTTGTAAAAGTATGCTATCTAAGGTTTCAAATGCTTTCTGTAAACTCCAGTTAATGGCATGATATATCCTATGTCATAAAGGAACATGTGAATTGAAGTCATAGAAGAAATCAAAGTGATTTCAGATGCTTGTGATAGGCATACATCCATCAGGCTCCAAAGAGCTCACTAGATAGTTATCATGCACATTTGCAGCCACATTTTTCCAGATCAGCTGCCTATGAATACCTTTCAGAACTCTGAGCCATTACTAAATGGCCATGGAAAGAAATTAAGCAAAGAAACATTGGACAGACTCTCAGGAAAAGTTTCCTAATCATGAGAACTGTTAAAATGTGGAATAAATAACCCTCTCAGGGAGAGGATGCATGCCCATCTCCAAGGCTTTAAAAATAGGGCTGGTCCAACTCTTAGGAAAGAGAAATGAGGACAAGATTCATTACTGGCAAATAAGTGAGCTGGATGACATAATGGTCTTTTCTATTTCTCATACTAAAGCTTCTTTGATGTTTTCATTTAAATGGTAAGTTAGTTTCAAAAACAGATATTTGAATATGAGGAAAAGACCCAGGTTTCAATGAAAACGTCACTGGAAAAGGCCTGGGATGAAGTCCACCAGTGCTCATGTATCAGGCTAATTTTTGTATTCGATCATGGAAGACAACTGGACAGCCACCTAATGCATTTCCTGGCACACTCTTATTGTGGTTACTCTTCCTTATCTGTATGTCTATCTTTCCCAGGCTAGGTTTCTGCTTCTCAGAAAAGTAAAGTGTGTTTCTGTGCTCATTAAAGCTAACCACTGCCTATGAGACTGCCAGTCTTCTGCCTTTCCTGTCTGCTCTGTGGGCATGCCCATAAATCCAGTGTGCCTGGGTCAAAGAAATACAAGCAGCCGTTTAGCTTTAATAATGTGATGGGGAAGATTGAGGCAGATTGGAACTGTCACCACCAATCAAAGCAAGCTAGGAGGTGGTTTTCCAGGTGGTACAAATGGCCTCTGTCTGAAAGTATTGTTTTACTTCTTTCATCAGTGTTTACTGAAAGTGTGAGGATTTGCACATGAGATATTTCCACAGTAAGTCCCAAGTGAATGGGTAAAAATGTCCTAAGTGGGATTTGGTTGAAAGCGTAGGTCTATCTTCCATTTAAAATAATTTCGTTTACCTCTTTTAAAATTTGTTATTACTATTTAATCCCGACACCTGATTCTTATGGGCTGCTTATTTATTTCTTATCTTAGGCTGGCTAGAGGTGGTGCCTGGTCTTCCATTCCTTAACCTTTACTGAGTAAATCACAAGAATAAATTTTTGTAAGCACTTAAACCACAGTATACTTTGTCTCAACTATTTAATTATTAAAATTGAGATTTTAGCCAAAGCACTATGGCTATTTCTAGCTAGTTAATGTAAAAGTAACAAAAGGACTTTTGAGTTAAATCATTCATAAAGGTATATTACTGTCTGTTTTATATCTGGGTGAATCAAAGACATGTATCTGTTTCTGCCGTCATTAGCACCTCAACAGAATTATAAAATATGCATAACAGTGCTCCTGGAAGTCATGAGACGAGGAACTGCCTCTCCTACCCTCCCTCTCTCGGAGTGGTAGGATTGGAAGAGTACTTATCCTGGGGCCAACACACCCTGACTGCAAGTGGGTATTAGCGGATAGCCTATGCATTTACACGAGGTAACGAGCAGTGATTGTGTACAGCAGCAGTCACACGGCTCTGTAGCTCGGGGGTTACCAACGTCCATAAAGTCCAGCACTTGTGAGTCTCTCCAGCATATCGCTAGGAATAAGAATCTTATAATTCAAAGGCCAAGGTAGAAAATCTGTTTCTCCAGGGTCTGGAAGTCACCTCAGAGTGAAATTTTAAACCCAAATTACTGCAGACCCCTGTAGATCGGAACTGCCCCAAGACAAAACTGGTCCAAATACTCTTTCTTGTTGACAGGACAGAAGCTCAGGATAGAAATGTAAACCTGTCCGGATACATGAAAAGCAAATAAATCTCCCTGAGGGGAAGGAGAATGGAGCTGCCAGGGAGAACGAAGAGACAGACGCTCGGGAGAGGCATGCAAAGGAAATAAATGTATTATGCGGGGCGGTGCAGAGTCGTCAGACAGGGCCATGTTGCCGGGTCATAAATTGCTCAGAAAAACTATAGCAGTTCCTTGACATAATAGAAAAATGAGTTTATCCGTGCTCATGAAGACCAAATTTAAGTCCTGGTTTTGTGCTTTACTGGCTGCAGGGTATTGGATAAGTTTCTTCTCATCTCGACCTTCTGATTCTACAATTTCAAAAGATTGAAGCAGACACCGAAGCCCCTGTGACCTCATTTTAATTCAGTCACACCCTGGTTGGCTCTAATTAAGACAGTCAGCAGTGCATAATACACCAGGACCCATTTGTATAGAGAGTATTCATAGTCATTTCATGAAAGCACAATGTGAACCATTTAGTCATGAGTTACAAAGAAACAACCCATTTCATTTTCAGGTAAGATACTGGCTTTCAACTCATCACTTGAAACTTGATTATTTCCTTAAACTTTATTATAGAGAAAGTATTACCTTCAGTATTGTGGCTGTACGTATAGGAGAAGGACTGGATTAGAAAAAAAGGAACATTGGACTAAATTAGGGAAATACTGAGACAACATATTAATGCTGCTTCCTAGGACAATTATGTAAAATATAGTTGGGAGCATTTTCTGAGTTAAAAAAGGTATGTTTTCTCTTTAATATGTTACTTGTGACTACACAACTATAGCTATGTTATGGTTTGCATCTTAAATTTTCATCAAGGACACATGCATCGAAAGCTTGGCCTGTGGCTCTACTGGGAGGGAGCGGCACCTTTAAGAAAGTTAGGAATTCAGGTGCCTAGGAAGATGCCCTTGAAGCGGATGTCAGGACCCTTTCCTCTCTTTTCTTCTCAGATCCTGTGAGGTGAATAGGCTCCCTCTGTCACAGGTTAAAACCATGGTGTTCTGTGCAGCCACAGAACCAAAGAAACAAGGTCAAGTGACAGTGAACTGAAATCTCTGAAACCATGAGCTCAAGTCAACCTTTTCCTTTAGAGGTGGATTTTCTCAGGTATTGGGTCATAGTGACAGAAAGTTTATTAAACGTAAGATGTCGCAGTGCTGGTAACTTCAGTGGGCAGCTCTTGGTGTATTAAAGCCCAAATATGTGTCCAAACCTAATGGATCCTCTTAATTCCCTGACTAATGTACTGCATACACCACTGACCTGCCAGCGTGAGGACCAAATGCAGTGAATTCTTTAGAGATTATACAGTAGTCTCTCTCCTAGATGGCTCATTTTTGGAAGTTGAGTAGCTTAGATTTATAAGGTATATCTTGATTATATCTTAGCTGTATATTTACACCATCTTCTATAGAGTACAGCTCTAAGCTTTAATGTCAGTTAGGACAAATTCAAGGCTTTTGGAAAGATGAGACTGACATTTGTTGTAGTGACATTGAGGTTGGCTATGCATTCCCTTTACAACTCACAGTCTCAACAATTCTTTGCAAAATTCTCTGCTTTCTTTATGTAGTTAGAAGCACTTTCCAATTGGAAGACATATACAGAGACTTTTGTATGTTACCCTGCTTGTTTTTAAATGTAAATGATCAGCTGATGTCTATGACACAGTTTATGTAGTCTTTTTCTTTGATGCTGATATTTTGCTTTGTGCCTGTGTTGCTTCTTAATTCTGGGGCAGCTTCCATCTGGTAAGACAACTGCTTTTGGCTCTGAGTAACATACAAGTGGAACTGGACAGTGAGAAGCAGCGTTTGCTATTTCTGACATTTGAACACTTCTTTCACAATTAATAGGTCAATAGGAGCCTTAGTTGAAGAAAACCAACTTGGGTGTCTTTTTATTTTCCTTAGCTTTACTGACATCACTGATTCATTTGTTTCCTAACTTTCCTCAACACTATGTTTCTTTAATTTCTTTGTCTCCCTTATTTGATTTGCTTCAGAGTCTGTTTGGGATTCTCCCAGTCTGTTTACTTTAAAATGTTCTATTCTGTACAGTTCATGCTTCTTCCTTGGTGTCTTTCTTAGCTTCCTGCTCTATTCTTTTAAGACAGTGGTTCCCAAACATTAAGCCAATAGCTCTCAAACTTGACTGAATTTGTGGTATTTTCTAAATTGGAATGCCTGGACTACTGGTCAAAAAATCCTGATTTAATATCTCCTGAGCAGGGACCTTAATGTCTATTCTTAGAAAAGTTTTCACAGACGATTTTTATGAGCTTTAAATTTGAGCATCACTACTTTCATTGATCTTATCTCTATTCCTATATGAATGAACTATTATTTGTTAAGCCTTTTCCCTTAGCCCTGGCTTTTTTTCTAAATTGAGGAGCAATATCTCAAATCTAAGGAACATTCTCCTGGATTATCTACAGTCCTTGCAAATTCACTATACTCAGTGAAGCTCATTATTCAGTTCCATCTCTCGTATCCGCTCTCTTCTTTTCCTTATTTCTGACAATGCTTCCAATTGTACCAATGGGAAACCTCAGTCATCTTCATTTGCATCCTTCCTCATCCCCTCACCCCTCACTCTTCAATCCATACCTTTCAGGGTGAATTTTATGTGACAACTTGGCTGGATCACAATGCCAAGATATGTAGTAAAATGGTATTCTGCATGTTTAGGGGCAGGTTTCTTTGGGCGATACTGACATTTAAATCAGTGAACACTGGGTAAAACTTACTGACCTTCCTAAAGCAAGCGGGCCTCCTTTGATAGATGAAGGCCTGAATGGAGTGAAGACCGACCTGCTTTTGAGCAGAGAGATGCTGTAGCCAATGACTTCTGACATAAATGGCAGGCCTGGCTCTTTCCTGGGTCCCCAGCCTTTCCTCTCATCCTCCAGTTTTTGGACTTGCCAGTTTCCACAGTCACATGAACCAATACTTTGAAATAAATACTTCTTTCTTACACACACACACAAACATGCACACACACACACACACACACATACACACAGTTTCTTTTTACTGGAGAACTTTGAATAATATATGGAACAATTTACCTTGAATTTCTCTCTTAAACGTATCTCTCTTCCTCTCTCTTCCTTGCATTTCCAATGTTCCTTCTTTAGTGTTGATCTCTGTCAAATTTTGCTAGGATAACGCAGCCTGTGGCCTCACTGTTACCTGTCTCACTTCCATCAACTCGGTGTCCACGTTGACTTGAATATAATCTTCCTAAATTAGTTAATCGATTGCTGAAATTAGGAGGACTTTGCACTTCACTTAAAAGTGATAATGAACATAATTATGGTTACTTAAAATTAAAAGTTGCTTATTTAAGCTTCTCTTAATTTCAGCCATTTACTAAATGGCTCATGGATAAATAAACATTCCTATTTTTACATAAGGGATCAGCCACCTAGCTCTAAAAACCTTCTCATTGCCACAGACTGATTGGAAGTCAAGCCTTCTGCCATACTTCCTGACCATAATGTTCTATTCAAAGTAATTCTAGTTCCTTCAGTTTTAAGCCCTAATCTATCTTGTGAGGAACACTCATAAAATCTTTCCCTTCCAAACAATACCAATCTCAGGTATCCAGTCATTCTGTTCATTTCCATCTGTGGAATTCTGTTAATTTCCTGTAGTGCTGGCATTGACTCTGAAGAAAGGGGAGAATAATTGTTTAACCAAAAAACCTCAATAACCAGGCATTTCCCAATTTAATACAGACTGGAGCAATCTCCAGAGCTCAGGTTATGTGCAAGAAATCAATGGACCTGCTAATTGAGGGTCCATAAAGCAAATTTCTTTGTCAATTCTTTTTCCTAGTTAAAAATTACAAGACATACACAAAGTATTTCTCTAGGCTCAATACAGAGCCCTTGGGAAATTATTGACATTGGAAATGATATTTTTTTCTATTTTAATTACATCATACACTATTTTACACAATTTTTATTCAATTTACAACATATCAAAAATATTACACTTCCCTTTAATTTCAAGCCAACCATTTGGCTCTTCTGGGACAGCAGACATATGAAAGATTTAGCTGAGTTTTATTTATGCATTCACTTACTTGGCTAAAAAAAAAACAGGAGAAATTTCTTAGTTCTCCTTTCACATCTGTGATTAGCAAAAACAAAAATATGAAGTAGTGAGATTTATAGAATTATAAATCATATTCCATTTTCAAATCCTGAAAAATTATGGGATTAAGGATCTTGATGAAAAGATCTTTATCCTGGCTTTCACGGACATATATTAGTTAGACTACATATATGAACACAGAACTTATTGGGGTGCCCGAGTGGACCACTCATGTGCCTTTAGGCTCACACATGAGTTTGAAAATGCAAAAATTAAAGATAAGACATTACTGGTATGAGATACTGTGCAGACTGAAAGCACAGTCCCACTTCTTTGGAAATCTTTAGTTCCTCAAAAACAATATGAACAATATCTCCCAAACCATTTTTTCTCCAAATTGCTTATTATTTTAGAATTGCTTATGTTACTAAGATTTATGAGTGCTGCTTCCCATGAAAAAATGGCATATCCTTTAGCTCTGAGTGTGCACTTTACTGGAAATAGTGTGCTTTTATGGAATAAAACTTCTCTGAAGCCCTGCCTAAAGCTTTTTCAAAGCAGAGCCTCCACACTGTGTCTGGAAAATCACTAACAGACAAACAGACCAAGAGGGAGTAAATCTGGTTTTTCGATCTTCTGTCTGAAACTTCCTGTGCATATTTCTTGCTAGGATTTTTATTCCATCATACTATAGAATATTCATGATTTGCATTTTAGAAAGTTATCCTGTGTGCTATTTATATCAGTGTATCTGCTTCTCTCATGTGCTCAACAGCTGCATCCCAGCTGACCATTTAAGGAGCTGTGAAAAAGCAAAACCTTTTACAGATAAAGGTGCATAAAACTGCAAGATTAATTTCCCAATGAAAAGCAAGAGGAGGCTGATATTTTGAAATAATGATAGTTCTAAATGTTTTATATACATCAGCTTACTCCGATTTCATTCAGAAAGACAGACCTTTTGGTAATCAGATGTAGCTGATACTCCCACAACTGAACAGTGGGAAGCAGGTAGAAGCCTCAGGAGGTTCTAGATGACATAACCTACAACATTCTGCATGAAATTGATGCACAGGTTCTCCTTGAAGAGTTTCTTAATTATTCTTTGGTACAAAACATCTATGATGATGATGTCATTTGATGGAGGAGGAGGATTGAACCTAGGGCCTCATACAAGCTGAAAAGGTGTTCTACCATTAGGCTGCATCCCCAACCCTGCACACTATTTTCAATCCAAGCCAAATTCCATTTATATATTTATGCTTTGAGAATCACAGAATTTTAAATTTGTCACACATCTCCCTTAACAATTACCCCAACAGGCTATCAGCCATCTCCAACGATGAGAAATTTACCAACTCAGTAATCTGACTGCTCTCACAAAAAAAATTCTTCTGTGCCAGAATTTGCTCTCACAGCAGCTTAAAAACCTGGTCTACAGCTATTAAAATATGAATTTTCAGCTGCACTAAAATATATATGTATAATTAGTTGAAATATAGTTTTTATTTCATACATTTCAATTTTCTGTTCCTTTATACTATGCATAACATTATGTGACAATTTCCATATTAAATAAACACAAAAAGTTAGTTATGCAGAGCTTTTATAATATAAATACCTACTTAACAATTTGAGGTGAAATACTGTGTCAGCATTCTGTTATGAATCATTAATCTTTAGTTTATATATAAAATGGTAAATTCATTTCAGACTCACATTACTTTCTGAATTTCACATTATCCTCCATTACACAAGGAAAATTGGGAATTTTGGCCTCATAAAACTCCTTTTGTCCTCTTTTGTTCCTCCCTCTTCTCATCACGAGATGATCTTAACTTTTTGCTTTATGAAATGATTCCTCCCCAACTAAAAATAATAGCAATAGTCAAATGCTTTCTGTGTATCAGTACCTCTCATGTAGGAGGCATGTAAAATTTCCCAGATAAAGGCCCCAAACCAGATAATTTGTTCAACTGAGATGAAAAAGATATCCACAGATTGTATTTCACTTCCACTTTGTAACTGCCTTTTAATTTAAAGTTACTCAACAAACTTGAAACAAAGATATGTATTTAAGTAATGAGATATTTTTGATATATAACATTCACTCTCCATTGATTATTTTTCATTTATTAACATGTATCATGACTTAGGGGAAGTAACTGTCCTCTTGTTTACTTCCAACAAGTTCTGAGATATAGGGGCCCAGCGAAAAAGCATTTTAACTAAAAGTGATGTCACTGAAAATGGCTAAAAGTGTAAGTTAGCTCTACAATGTGTTACTCCACGGGCAGTGGTTTTAACAGCATTGCCTCAAAAGATATATCCACATCCTAATGCCCAGAACCCATGAGTGTTAGTCTATTTAGAAAAAGTGTCTTTGCAGATGTTATTAAATTAAGGATACTGAGATGAAAGGATTATTCTGGATTATCCAGAGGAGCTTGAATTCCGATGATAAATGTTTTTATATAAGAGAAAAAAAGGAAATCTGAGACAAACCCAAGAAGAAAAAGAACACAAAAGAGATGTAAAGAGGGAAGAGTGGAAGGTGTGTGGCTACCACCCATGGACTGCCAGCCACCACCACAAGCTGGGAAAGCCAAGGAGCAGAACTCCCTCCAACCTCCAGATGTGACGTATTCCTGACACCTCCTCAATCCGGACCTCCTGACTCTAGGGCTGTCACAGGCTGTATTTTCATAGTTGCAAACCATTCAGATTGGATAGCTTATTTTTGCAGCTACAGGAAACCGGTAGATCATGTGAGCTCACTGTTATAAATATCTGTAGGATGATCAGTTTCACAAGATGAGGACCACTAATGTTTTGTTGACAGCTGTAAGTTTTGCACAGCTTTCCTGGTGAGGGAGAATATCTACGCACATGATTAACTGAAATTAAGTTTTGCCATGTTCCTTTTCTTCAACATGTAGCTCTAGGACAATTTTGAACCCAAAAGGCAAAAGTCCATGTTAAAATACATGGAGCAATAACATAAAAGTGTTGGAATTCCTAAATATCAATAAAGATTTCACTACTGACCTAAATTCAGTTGTGGTTGTGGTTGTACAATTCTGCAAATGTGTTGGGGTCCACTTATTTTTAAGTGTATAAATTGTGTGGTGTGCACTTTTTTGTTTAATAAAGCTGTTTTAGTTTTAAAAAGAGAAATAAATATCTTCTACTCTCTCTTTTAGCTAGAGGAAGGTGAAGTTTGTCATAACCAAACAACTCTAATACAGAAAATAGTATTTGTTGTATATGTCTTAATTCTCTGTATAATTATTCAATGTAAGTACTTCTAGGATTTCTTTTTAAAACTAATTTTATTGGTATTCTTTACATATACATAGTGCTCATTTTCATCAGAGCGAATTTGTACCTGCACAAAATATATGTTGACTCTTCTTTTTTTAACCCATCCCTTCTTTTCCTCCTTATTTATAAAAATTTTGTTTTTATTTTGTCCCTTTTATTCCCCTTTTCCATCATTCATGTCCCCTTTCCCCTGCATTGCTCCCCTTCCTATTTGAACACTTTCTTCCTACTTCCCAATATCTACTAGGGCCATTTTGGATGATGATAGATATTTATGTTTTTGGTTTCTCACACAAAAGAAACAATGCAGTATTTTAAAGTGTGAGTCCAATTTATTTACCTTGAAAATATAATCTAAAGATTCGTCCATTTACCTAAAAATGTCTCATTTATCCTTCTTTATGGCAAAATAAGGATATAAATGCAGAAAATATGCAAATACAATATTTTTCTTTATCTGTTCATCTGTTGATGGGCACCTGGGTTGTTTCCAAGATTTAGCTATTGTAAATTGTGCCGCTATGCACAAGGGTGTGCATATGTCACTGTGATATAATGTTGTGAACTCTTTGGGGAAGATACCAAGAAGTGGAATAGCTGAGTCAAATGGAACCTCTAGTTTTAGTTTTTGAAGAATCTCCATACTGATTTCAATATTGTTTGCACCAGCCTACACTCCCATAAACAGTGGAGAAGGATTCCATGTTCCCAACAGCTTCACCAGCATTTGTTATTGATTGATTTCTTGACAGTAGCCATTCGTTCTGCAGTGAGGAGGAACCTCAGTGTTGTTTCAGTTTGAATTTCTTGAATGATCTGTGATGTTGAACATTTTTTCATGTTTATTTGCTATTTGTATTTCTTCCTCTGAGAATTATCTATTCGTTTCAGATGCCCAATTTTGGATTGGGTCTTTAAGTCACAGGGTCTGACTTTTTGAATTTCTTTGTGTATTGTAGATATTAGTCCTTTGTGGAATAGCTGTAAATTTTTTTCCCATTCTGTAGGCTGTCACTTCACTCTCTTGATGCTTTTCTTTGCTGTGCCAAAGCTTTTTGATATGTTGAGATTCCAGTTGTTGTTTCTGTTTTAATCAACATTCTATTTTAATATTTCTCGTGAATTTGGAATTTTCTTTGTAAAATATTTGCCTACATCTATGTACTTAAGATTTTTATCGATTTTATCCTACAACAGATTAAGTGTTTCTGTTTTTATATCTTTCATCTATTTTGATTTTAGTTTAGTGCCTGCTGAGATACATGGATCTAGATTTAATTTTTGCCATGTAGAAAGCCAGTTTCCCCAGTATCATTTATTAAAGAATCTTTCTTCCAGTGAAGGTGTCTGGTCCTTTTGTCAAAGAAAACATAGTTGAGGGCATTTGGAATTGTTTCTGCATTTTCTGTTCTGTTCCATTGATCCACGGGTCTGGTTTTTTTTTTTTTTTTTTTTTTTTTTTTTTTTTTTTTTTTTTTTTTTTTTTTTTTTTTTTTTTTTTTTTTTTTTTTTTTTTTTTTTTTTTTTTTTTTTTTTTTTTTTTTTTTTTTTTTTTTTTTTTTTTTTTTTTTTTTTTTTTTTTTTTTTTTTTTTTTTTTTTTTTTTTTTTTTTTTTTTTTTTTTTTTTTTTT